>QNTS01000317.1:751001-850188 GCA_003317085.1 Hucho hucho
ACACACACACACACACACACACACACACACACACACACACACACACACACACACACACACACACACACACACACACACACACACACACACACACACACATCTTCTGATTCCTGTAGGCAGCCCAGTGAAATATGTATCTCCAGGGCCACATAAAGCCTGTCATCAGTCAATCTGAGGGGGTCATATCTCCTCCTCCACCCCGCAGCTGTTATAAAACCACAGTAATAAACCACAGTAATAAACCACAGGTCTGGGAGAGACAACACGTCACAACATAGCCTTGCCAGCTCTCTGGACAGATTGTGTTCATTCATGTCCAACTTCTGTTGAATGATGTGTGTATTCACAGAACTGTACTTCCCAGCAAAATGTATGATGAAACTAATTTCAAAGATTGCCTTTTCTTTACTCATAGTTTTGTAACATTCATAGAAAGTACAGTTTTTTTTATGTTCTAAACATATTACACCCAGTTCAGTTGATGACAGCTGACATGCCATCCTGCCCCATGACTGAGATTTGCCTTGTCACTGTCTGTCATCTGTTGTCGTCTCTGGCGATGAGCCCTGAGCCCTGTTATAGCGACACTTCACAAGATGACAGGCAGAAAGGGTTACCCTGTTACACACGTCAGCCATTGGCTACAGTATGTTGCGCCTAGTGCAGGTGGGAATATGGGAAGGGGAAGAAACGGAGGAGAGAAGAAGAGAGGAGAAAGAAGAGGAGGATGTCAAATGAAATTCTATTGGTTGCCTACACAGTTAGGCAGGTGTCATGGCGTGTGCAGCGAAATGCTTATGGTGCTAGTTCCTTTCAATCAATGCAGTAAATGTCAACAAGCACACAATAATCCAAATTGTAAAAAATGATCCAAAATGTTGTACAGCTGTAGATATACAAATAGTATGTAAACATGTGTGGGTGGGTTTCATGCATGGCCCCTTTCCAAGTCTCCCTCTCTCCAGACCAGCAACATTTCTTAGGCTCCCTGCCAGCCGCCTGACTCAGGCCAAGCGTTACTAAATAAGGAAGTCCTCTCCTCCTGATTTGGGGAATAAATACCCAAGCAACTCAATAAGATCATGATCATTCTCACACAGCCACACCACACCACCTCCTCTCACACTCACTTATTTTCTAGTTTTTATGTTTCAGCTTTGTTGTTATACACACACACATATATATATATATATATATATATAGTGCTTGTATTGACCTGTAACTCTGACGCACTCTCAGAGTTGTGTTTGTGGAAATGTAATGTTTCTCATGCCCCCTGACCTTCCATCTGCTTGTCATTGTAACATCTGCTTGTCATTGTGTAGTTTGTCCACTAGGTGGCAACATGTGCATCTAAAAAAACAAAAGAGCCTGATCTACAATCATGAGCAAATCATGATTTTGATCATCTGGAGCTATTTCGGTGATGTAACTATTTCAGAGGAAATCTACAGTTTGTTATACAGTAATTGACCAATGGTGTATTTTGTGGTGTAAGCTACTTTGGGTTGAATGTGTGGGAGATGTTCTTCAGCGTAATGGGCTCCCGAGTGGCACAGCGGTCTAAGTCACTGCATCTCAATGCTAGAGGCATCACTACAGACCCTGGTTTAATTCCAGGCTGTGTCACAACAGGCTGTGATTGGGATTCCCATAGGGCAGCACACAATTGGCCCAGTGTTGTTAGGGTTTGGCTGGGGTCATTGTAAGAAAGAATTTGTTCTTAATTGACTTGCCTAGATAAATTAAAAAATGAATGTGTTGTATATCATAGCATTAGAATCATCTCTATTTATACTCCCAGTGCTTGTGAGTGTTGACATTATACGTGTTTTGATCTAAGCTGGTGGCCAAACGGTAGTTATAGAAGTACATACTAACAACACTTCATCTGCTGCAATGCCATGTTGGAAATGACTATTTTAATAATATGATAACTAATGGGAGCCATAAATAGACAAACATGAAAAAATATCAACAAACAAATCCCTCTCGAAAGCATGCTGCCATGTGCATCCTTACATTTACCTGATCTGATTCCAAGTCTTATCTAGGCTACATCTTCCTGTGCTTGTGGCTTAATGTCTGACCATGCTCTTATTAGATGAAAATTGGTCAGGCAGAAGAGGGAGATGAAGAAACAGGAGCCCCGTTTATACCTGGTGCTAACATAGGTCCTTTGTTCTGATCCTTTCTACATTCTGATTGTGCCCATATTTCCCAAAATGTGGCTGTTATCCATCCAATGTGTCTGCATTGTGACCAGATTTCCTGGTCCCTTCCTTTATGGAAATTATTTCACAGCTATTTTTTCAAAATATGTTTTTTTTATTTAATGTAAGACACATGTTGATGTAATCAGTCAATGGTGCCACCTGTCAAAATTATGATTTAAATGTTTTTTCTGGCCAGATCTGTCTACGCTATCCAGACACAATGCATGTCTGACTACCTCCGGAGGCAGGCAGGATGATCTGATCGTAATCAGATCACAATGTGATTTTTGATTGTCCACACCTGTCTAAAAATGTGGCCACAATCAGAAAGTGGACAAGATCCAGACAAACGATGCAAATTAGAATCAGGTATAAACGGGGCTGGTGTAAACATGACATGGTGTAAAGATTCATTAAGAACTGGTTGTGTGAAAAGTGCTTGACAAGAAGTCCATGTGGAATACCTCAATTTACCTGTGTCGTAACCGTGACAGAGAGCATGTTGTATGTACATTGAAATAAAAGGCACAAACACGTGGTAGCATTTAGACCATTGTAAAATTTACTACAGTAAAATTGTACAGCCAAGCATACCCACTAGGCAGATGTCAATTCAACATCTATTCCACAATGGTTCAACGTAATTTCACTGAAATGACGTGGAAAAAAAGTTGATTCAACCTGTGTGTGCCCAGTGGGTAGTTTTGCTTGCAGTATTGACATGATGTCATGATTTACATAAGAAGATCCATGGGTGATGACAGCACAATGACCAGAGGACCTAAAGGCACAGTGTGTGTGTGTATCTCAGTCACAACATCCCTACAGTGTTATAGCACAAGGCTAGGAGACGAAGGACACAATCATGTCAACCTGGACCGGGATGACAGATGACAATGCTATGACAATCTCCACATCAACCAACCACTCTGAAGGCCAGCATAGCCTGGAACTAGGTCTCACAGATCATAGGCACAAAGAACACCTGGTAGAGTGCACAGAACACAGACTTCTTGTTCATCTCTAAAACATACAGTATTATTTACACATTGTAAGAAGCAGTGAGTCGGGCCTATGTTACAGTGACCTACTAAATGATAATATCATGACTGAGTTTAAACAAAATGACAGGATTGTAAAAAATAAAATCACATGCAGCTAGCTACATTTAGTGTTCTTGTGCAAGTGTCACAAAGAAATAAATATGGTCAGGAGTACATAATTCTAAGAGACTTCACAAAAACTACAAGCACAACGACAGAGTAGGGAATTGAAAGAAGGTACTCCAGAAATATTGAAGTAAGAGAATAAAGGCAACATTTTTAAATCAAAGTCAAAATGTGTTTCTGTAAAATACACCCATGTAATTTGTTTTATGCTGCTCAATGTAATACAATTCAATAACAGCAGAGTGCACTCTACTCTTTATGTCTGTGCTTTCTGGTCCAATGCAGTAGGCCTATAGTTTCACTCTCAATTTACCACAATCCTGTACATTACATTAACATCAAGTCATACTTTAACATGACAAACTGATTTCCTTTTTTTTAAGTTTCAAGTTGATGGTTATCCCTGCTACATCGGTAAAGTAGTTCAATGGCACTCAAAGACAAGACAGGTTTGACACCTAGAGTATTGGTCAAAACAATTGATCTAATTTGTCCTGCTAGAATCATCCGCCTCAACCAATTGAAGGCCTTGGAGAAGTGTTTTCCATTCTAACACACCACACCCCTCTCAGTTCCTCAGATAAAGATGAGAGTGGACACCCTCACTTCACTCTCATAACTGAGAATATTGTATGTGATATGGCTATTAAAGGGAAATGACTATTAAACCTTGAAGTAAGCTAAACAACATATAAAAAACGGTATTAACTGCCATAAAAAACTACCATGAAATGTCAGTCACCGTTTCTATGGTCCATGTCATGCGCGTGTGATCCGATTGTCACCAAAACATGACTTAATGCTAATTTTATCCAATCAGACAATGATGACAGTGTCTCCCTGTTTATAAACCTGGTAGACAATAGACAGACATCCCATTCGTTTTGATTGCCACCTCAGGATGTTTGGGCAAGAGGCAGGAATGGTAGATTTGAATAGCAAATAGCCATGCAAACAGCAATCACAAGCTGCCTTGTGCACAATAACAAACTCCCCTCAAGAACAGGTTCCTTGGAAAACAGGATGGGATGGGTTCATTCAAGAGCAGTGATTATTATGGGGGTACAATGCTAGGCCATATACATGAATGACAGAGTATCACAGGTGATGCCACCTCTGACTAAGGGAATCATGACAATAAGAGAATAAAACCTGGTCTTTTTAAGTGTTCTGAATGGCTGAAGAACTTGGAATATTTAGAATGCAAACTCATTCTCACTTGGTTAAGGGCCACTTCCTATTAGAGACCAGGCAGTCGCCCACTCCCTCTGCTTCATGTACATTTACCTCTGAGCTGATAGTCACTCCTCAATGGTTGATTCCAGGAATGTCAACATTAGCCTTAATAAAAAAGGTTCTTAGTGCATATCGGAGGGTAATCTACTCACGCCACCTTCTCTACTTTCACTCTGAAGGCACTGAAATGAATATAGATAGGCACATCACGGCACACAGTCTCAAGTGCACTATTACAATAGCTTTTGTAACATAATGAGAAACAAACAAATAATAAACATTGGAGAATTCTGGAAAGGGGGTATCACAAATACAATTATATGAAGGAAATGGAATGTGGCAATCCTATCAGCTAAAAAGGGTAATATTGACCCTTGACATTTTCTGTCAATGTTAAATTGTATGTTAGTTTAAAAACACAGGAAGTGCACAACTGCTGATTATAACTATTTCAATTGTCTCTCTTTCACCACACGGCCAAGCACCATAGAAGTTGTAACTCATAAGAAATGTAATCCTCTATGAAAGCAAGAAGTGCTCTACAATGTTAGCTAACACTAAAATAATTTTTAAAAGAACTCTCATAAAACAAAACCAACTAAAATCTCAAGAAGGCTTGTTCAGGACTAGCTGCAGAGAAAGAATCTAACCTAACCCATGGTCTCAGTATGTACAGAATCTACAAGTTTACACAAAACAGTGATCCCATTTCACTTGTGTGGTTACAGTTTGTTTTCTGGGGCCAGGGAGAGGGGGAATAAGGGAGGGACGGAGAGAGGGGTAGCTTTTTGGGGACACCATAGGCGTCACTGTAGTGTGAGGTGGTGGTCCTGCCGGGGGGGGTAGGGTTGAGGTGGGGAGGGGTTGACAGAGGTGACAGGATGGTCATTTCAGAGTGAGTCTGGCTCTGGGGTCACCACCATTTGGGTGAGAATGTCTATAAGGTGGTCCAGGCCATAGAGGTAGCCGTCCTCACGGTTGCCCTCCTCCCAGGTGGCTCTGTGACTCAGGACCTGTCCCTCAGGCAGAGGGGTGGTCTTCCCAAAGTCTATCATCCACACCTTGGCCTGCTCCCGCTTGTCGTGGACGAACAGCAGTGAGCTGCCAATCACCTGGGGAAGAAGAGAAGGAGAGAGGGATCCATCTTAGCCCTCAAAACACTGAGATCTCTGTCAGCACCAAATACACAAACTAGCAGCGGACCCGTACCAATAGGATGAAAACATTTAATTAAAATAACACTTTTTCCCCTGTTTAGAATAGGCTAAGACAGCATTTTAAAATATTGTTGAAATGTGTGTATGGTAGCCATCTAAGAATAAAGACGGAGAAGCCTAATAAAGCATTTTGTATGGTCTATATCGCTATATATAATATGTAAAGATTGTTATCGGCATTGAGTAAATAACTGCCCATTAAATCAACATCCTTCAATGTATTTACACTGTACACATTATTTTACTGTTAAACTTTCCCTTACGACTTGGAGGTTCAGATACTAATTTGATCTAATGATCCTATGCGTTCTGTAGTTAAATACTCATGAAGGCGTTGACTGGGAATAAACATTGTACTGTACATACCAGTGCAATCCAGATGCTTACTTTTTACAGGCGTGTCTTACTCATAGAGATGTACAGAGCTCATTACTTGGAAATAACACGTTTTATCCATTGAGGGCTTCCTCCATTTCAAAGTAGTCAACTGGGTGGGGATTTCTATGGATTGGGAGCGATCAGCCAATGATCAGAGCCTTGTCTTCTTCTTCAAATTGGTTTGCCTAGTTTAACATCTTTAAGCTATGACGGCTCAGTGCTAGAGGTGTCACTACAGACCCTGGTTTGATTCCAGGCTGTATCACAACCGGCCGTGATTGGGAGTCCCATAGGGCGGCGCACAATTGGCACACCGTCGTTAGGGTTTGTTCGGGGTAGGCCGTCGTTGTAAATAAGATTTTTTTTCTTAACTGACTTGCGTAGTTAAATAAATATCAGCTGATCAGAGTGAATGATGATGTAATAGTTAGCTATGCTATTGAAACAAAATTGTTTTTATTTGAGTTTGTTCTGCAGCTGACATCTGCCTCTTACTAAGAAGCAGTGGAAATGCCCCATTCTTTGTCACTAACAGTGAGAGACACATAGGACAGATCCAACTCAAAAGTAGCCTCCTACCAGTATTCAATTCTCCCTGCCCGGTGCCAGTGGCCACTGCATGCAAGTCAGACGAGTGAGCTCGTGGGGCGGGGGAGGGGGACATTTTCTGAGATTAAAGTGCTTGTGAAATGAGCTAGTTTGGTGTGCAATTCGTTACATTTAAAATTACTAATTAAATAAGAATCCAAATTTTATTAAAAAGTAATACATAAAATTTCAAAAATCCACCGAGCTGCAAGGGCACTTTTTCATTGGAGGGCAAAAAGGCATGTACTCGGGCATTGGTTGAGCCCTATCTGTTCACGTGCCTGAGCCTGACTACGCTTCCTGTTTGGAATAACAATGTCCTGTGATTAGTTGGTGTTTGTATAGATGCCATTGTTCATGTATTTCCACTGCCCAGATTGTAGCCTCCTGTATCAGTTGAGTGGTATATGGGCGGATCTCAAATGCGTTCATCTCAGTAAATGTTACACCTGTAGATAAAATACCAGCGGAGGACAAAAATTGCTTTGTTTACCTCATGGGTGTTGAAGAAGGTTGATATTTCCAGAGTGTTCCTGATTTCCTTCAGTCTGTCCAGATAACAGTTCTGAAAACAGACAGGCGAGAATAAAATAGGGATTATTCAGTCTACCCAGGGAGATTAATTAATTCAAGGCTTAAGGTGAAAGTGTGTTATTTCATGTACAAACTATGTTAGAAATACCCCAAAATTGAACTGAATTTAAATCTCTATTCATCACACAACGTTACTCATAAACAGACCATTGTGTGAATTTTGATAACTCCATAGTGCAAACCTTATGGGCCAACAGATCAGCTCAGTAGAGAGAGAGATGAAGACCACACATGAGTGACAGTTAAGTACACAACAGCGGGGCCAAGGCCCACCACACAGTGACAGATATAGTATGTTTGGCTGGGTTTGCCAGCCTTGGCTTGAGCCTAGTGGTGCCAGATAAACACATGACAAACCAATGTGGAATGGAATGGCGGAAATCTTGTTTGAATGTTTAGTTTCGGGTTGGGTTAAATGCGGAAGACACATTTCAGTTGAATGCAGTTGAATACAACTGACTAGGTATCCCCCTTTCTCTTTACTTTCCCTTTCCCTGCCCTGTTTCCAGAACCCTGGGAGGCCCACATCACACACAGCCTCCCCCGGCTATGACCTCACTTCCTGGGCCATTAGAGAGGGGGGAAGTCCATGGGAGCTCCCTCCAGAGGCCCTTAGACCGTGGCGAAGTGGGAGGGAGGTCTGTCACAGCGGTAGGGGGCTCTGGCTCACAGACACATAGATGGACGCACGCACACACTCACACACACACTGAGAGACTCACACACACATGCACACACACTCACCAGGATGTTCTGGTTTCCTTTGACAAAGTCAGTGAATGCCTCTGTCACTTGCTCCCTGCTCCTGGTCTTTTTAAAGTCTCTGTTTACCGTCCCGTCTTCCTTCTGCAAAGAGGAAGGGAAAGAAAGAGCTGAGGATGGGGCCTCCAACATTACATTATGTCTGAGTCCTCTATCATTCAAGGGGAGGCAAAATAACTTAAAAAGAAAGACCCATAACGTGGATATTACTATACCATTCTACATACTGTAGGTATTTCTCTATGCAGGAAAACCCTGCTGAAAGAGGTGAGCAAAACAGGAAAGTAGCCCAATGTTTTGCATCATATTGGTTAGACAACAGGACATGTCTGCACATACTTAATGTGCACATATTCGAAAACTACCACAACGCTGTGCTTTACTGTCTCAGAAGATACACTACATGACCAAAGGTATGTGGACAGGTATGTGGACACCTGCTCGTCAAACATCTCATTCCAAAATCATTAATATGGAGTTGGTCCCCCCTTTGCTGCTATAACAGCCTCCACTCCTCTAGGAAGGCTTTTCACTAGATGTTGGAACATTGCTGCAGGGACTTGCTTCCATTCAGCCACAAGAGCATTAGTGAGGTCGGGCACTGATGTTGGGCGATTAGGCCTGGCTCGCAGTCGGCGTTCCAATTCATCTCAAAGGTGTTCAATGAGTTTGAGGTCAGAGATCTGTGCAGGGCAGTCAAGTTCTTCCACACCGATCTCGACAAACCATTTCTGTATGGACCTAGCTTTGTGCATGGGGGCATTGTCATGCTGAAACAGGAAAGGACCTTCTCCATACTGTTGCTACAAAGTTGGAAGCACAGAATCGTCTAGAATGTCATTGTATGCTGTAGCGTTAAGATTTCCCTTCACTGGAACTATGGGGCATAGCCCGAACCATGAAAAACACCCCCAGACCAGTATCCTCCTCCACCAAACTTTACAGTTGGCACTATGCATTTGGGCAGGTAGTGTTCTCCTGTCATCCTCCAAACCGAGATTTGTCCGTTGGACTGCCAGATGGTGACGCGTGATTCATCACTCCAGAAAAACGCGTTTCCACTGCTCCAGAGTCCCATGGCGGCGAGCTTTACACCACTCCAGCCAACGCTTGGCATTGCGCAAGGTCATCTTAGGCTTGTGTGCGGCTGCTCCACTATGGAAACCCATTTCATGAAGGTCCAGACGAACAGTTATTGTGCTGACGTTGCTTCCAGAGGCAGTTTGGAACTTGGTAGTGAGTGTTGCACTCGGCGGTCTCATTCTGTGGCCTACCATTTCGCGGCTGAGACGTTGTTGCTCCTAGACGTTTCCACTTCACAATAACAGCACTTACAGTTGACCGGGGCAGCTCTAGCAGGGCAGAAATTTAACCAACGGACTTGTTGGTCATGACGGTGCCACGTTGAAAGTCACTGAGCTCCTCAGTACGGGCCATTCTAGTGACAATGTTTGTCTATGGAGATTGCATGGCTGTGTGCTCTATTTTATACACCTGTCAGCAATGGGTGTGGCTGAAATAGCCGAATCCACTAATTTGAGGGGGTGTCCACATATATATATATATATATATAGTGTAGGGGGTTGTCTCAACTAGCTTAAGATGAATATCTTAAGATGAATGCACTAACTGTAACTGTGGATAAGAGCGTCTGTCAAACGTAAATATGCAAGCAGACAATAATATGGGCATTGAGCTGGGACCAAACAGACACAATAGCAGCTGTGTGCACTCTAAAAACTCAGGGAGCCTTTTGATTCCACACACAGTCTCCGAGGGCAACCCCTGATGTCATGACAACAGAGAGAGCCTGAGGAGCCCCGCTGGCCGCGGCCATCTATGGACATGGTTGGAGTGGAAAACTCTGGGCAGCCCTGCTGCTGCCGCTGCTCTCTACGCTGCCGGTCCAGTCTGAACTATTCATCCAGCACATCTGTCTGTAGCCCTCCAGAGTCAAACCACAGGCCCTCATTAGAGGAGACAGATTCTGGAAGACGGTGTTACGGCCCAAACATGGTCAGGATGTCTCCCTCTTGGCTTTAGGAAGAATTAGACTACCCTCGTGTAATCTAATTGCCTAGGAAGGATATGCTGCAGATATGCTCTTTTTTGTTGTTGTTGCTCCCAGCTTTTTACAACTAAGATTATTAGTATGCTTAGCTTTACTGAGGCAGAATCACACCATCAGACCATCTGTCTATCTGTCTGCTGCACTGAATCTATTAATGTCAGCTTGGAGGAGACTGATGGTGTGTGGGAGTGAATGGGATGGTTCAGAAACAGATGTTACTGTCAATAGAAGTGTCACAAGCAGGCCCTATTTGTGACAAAAACACTCAACGCAGCCTATACACACTGAGACTAAAGAGAAGGGATCCCCTCCTGTTGGCCCTGGCAACCCTCAGTATGAGGAATGCTATTAAGGGGCGACTGCAGGTTGCCTGTACGCAAACCAAGCAGGACCATCATGGTCAGCCCTTACAAGCGGAATTACACTCTCGATTTCCCATTATAACTTTTTTCCTTATGGATAGACTTTGAAATCTTTTTTTTTTTCACTGTTTAGAATTTCGACTAGTAACTACCGAATGTACAGACTGGCATATGCAGGATTTTGTCATCTTCCCTATAGTGTTTAATTTTCTCAATAATTTACTGTTAAGAGTTTTAGAGAGTATGATGGCAGGTAGCCTAGCGGTTAAGAGTGTGGGGCAGGTAACTGAAAGGTCGCTGGTTCAAATACCTGAGTGGCAAGGTGAAAATCTGCCGATGTGCCCTTGACCAAGGCACTTAACCCTAATTTCTTCTATAAGTTGCTTTGGATAAGAGCGTCTGCTAAATGACTGAAATGTAAACGCTACAATGCATCACTCTACTGTATATCACGGTGCATAGTAGTGTCCATTCACACAGCAGTTCAGCTGTCCTCACCTTGATGCCCTCGATGCGGAAGCCCAGTGTAGCGGTGGAGCTGATGGTCTCTCTCCACTTCATGTAGCGGGGCTTGGTGACCGCCTGCTGCTCCTGCTCCTCTGGTGTGGGCGCCAGGGGGTCAACCTCCACCATCTTCTGGTACATGTCCATCCTCAGACTGGGCTTTTTACGGGCCTTGGTCAGCTCCTCCTCCAGGTATGTCCTTTGGTGGACAGAGAAGCAAAAGAGATTACTCACTCATTCCTATCTGTTTGGTACTGACTTGTTGAATGGGATTTTATGGTTTTATGGTGTTACCAGTCCAGCAACAAAATAAATATAAAGGATATTTGTACTCTACATCTAAAAATACAATCATTGTACAATATATTGTGCAAACATTGTCCAATACAATAACGATAATTCTTGTTTGACAAAGTTGTTATGGTATTGTCATGGCTATAGTGAGTGATCATGTCCCAGGAGCCAACATGTCAATGAAGAAGAAGCGTAACTGTTTTATTTCACATAATATACTTTAGAAGACAGGAGGGGTTCCCTTTTCCTCAGTTCTTCCCTGAATAAGGGCCTCTGTTTTCTCAATGTTTCCTTAGCAGATTCAAGAGCTGAACCACATTGTTGTGTTTGGACAGGCCGGTTTATAATTTGCTAATATCCTGGCCATCTGGTTATCTCTAACTCTGTCCATCTCTGCAGTGCAGTGCCCTTCCAGAGAATGTTCACATGAGCAAACAAAGCTGTGCTAGAGAGGAAAGGAGAGGAGAGGGAGAGAGCAACACAGCTATTCATTTCACCAATAGAGGATAGGATACTGTATCAAAACAGGCCTGACCTGTTAGCATACAGTTTAAAGTGGCTCAGAAGACACTCCAATATTTCACTGGTCACTAATAACAATTATAACCCATATATGGTATACATCTGATGTAAACTTAACAAGGGAGACAACTGTAACACATATGTGGAGTTCAGCAGCCCAATAATTAACCCAAAGGAATGGAATTGGTTTCACAACACTTTCCCCACAGGCTGATTTAAGTCATGGTGTGAGACAGGGGCCAGCTGGCTGTCTGCTAGCTACAGGACGATCTCTTCACTGTAGGGGAGGGTGATGGTCACTCCTCGGTGCTAGGCCTAATGGATGTCTGCCTGACTAAATATTGGACCTTACCCTAACCTGTCAAACTGGAACAAAGAGATCTGAGTTACCATGCCGTTTAGGTTGCTAGTAAAACAGTCTGATTTTGATTTAACAGCCCTAAAACTTTAGTTTAGGATATCCACAGGGTAAACTGAGATTAGATCTGTGCCTAATTGCAACTTCAACGCAGAGATGCACCTGTCTATGGAAGTGTGTCGTTCCAGTGTCCGACACTCACCTGACGCCCATCTTGCAGTCCATGACGCAGGGCAGGTCAAACTCAGAGAGCAGATCGTCCATCTGGTTGTACTTCTCCCCGTCCTTCTCCACGTCTCCGTGGTAGGCCGGTACGTAGGGCCGCAGCACGTCATTCATCAGCCAGTCCAGGCAGCGCTGCTCACAGTCACAGTGCTTCTTCAGGATCCGCCCGTTAGCCCCCGCCTTGAAACTGCCTGAGAGGAACCATCACATGCAATAAAAACATTTAGACAAACTACAGTAGAGGTTGTAGGCCTGGTTTACATTGTTTGGTCCTGTTGCTAAAGAAAAGGTCTTATCTGATTCTGAGTGAAATATTCAATTACAGGTAGCCTAGTTAAAGTAAATACTAATATTATGAAAATCTTAGCTATGCCATAATTGTAGTACTGAGCCTTTGAATATATGATGTACAAGTATATCCCAATGCTTAGCATGAGACTATATTTGAATTCCAAACACAATGGTCACAGTAGCGTATCCAATCCAGCCGGGAGAAGGAGAGGAACACAAAACACACATTCCTTCCATAGCCTTATCCCAGAATCCCCACATTCCGGAAGCAGCGTTGTCAAGGCCTACCTGCATGACCCGCCAGCTGGATCCAAGGGTACTTCTTCTTGAAGGACATGACGAACGGAGACCAATGGACCATGTTCTTGATCTTCTTCCATGACTTGTGCTGTATGAATGGCAAACAGAGGATGCTTTGAGTAAACCTACACCGTGTTGTGTTCCTCGCACAGTACTCAGTCTGTTTTCATAGCAAACACTGTAGTATTACAAGAGAAGAAAACAGAACAGTGCTCTGTTGTGCATGGACATCATTGTTAATTTATTACCCATTCAGAATCCAACCCACCACACTTAACATTTGACTCCTTTTGCTGTCAATCACTAATGTAAATGAGTGTATTATTTTTGCAGTATATGGTTAAAACAGAGATTTTTCTCTCAAGAGATGGTCACAGTCAGGCGCACATCTTAACTAATATTAGCATACACCACAGAATTATTACAGACCACAGGAATAATAGAAATTGGGCGAAATTGTGGTGTAGATATTGGGAGGGGAGGGGGGCAAACAGTAGAAGGGGTGTCCGGGGATTCCCAAGAATTTGTTTTGACATTTTAAAACGCATTTCCTGCAATTCTACACAGTTTGACATGACTTATGATGCCTCTCTTGAGGGGTATATGGAGGGGTATTTTAAAAACACAGTATAAGTGGAAGGATAAGTCGTCACCATCATTAATGAAGGTATTTCAAGGCAAATAGTGAGACACAAAATAGTTATATTATAATGATGCACACATGCATATTTATTTAAATCAAGACACAAAAGATGAAGACAGTTTTATTATAATGATGCACATTAATATTTACATAAAAAGGTTCCTGCAATTCTACAGTTTGACATTAATAATATTTCTTTAATATTTAATATTTCTTTAATAAGTTAAATATCTAAAAGCCACCTTTTAACTATTGTCTTAAATGACAGCTGTTTGTTAGACTGAATATACTTGAAGGTATATTTTATCCCAGCCCCCCAAGTGTATGTTTTCCACCAGTAAACTATGAAAACTACAAAACCTGACAGTCAAAGTATGATCAACTTAGAAGATGATATCCTATGTACATATTATGGTCATTATGGCATTGGGACACCTCAGGGTTCAGTGTGGTCTGAGATGAACTGAGGACTGGATGAATGCCTGTTGGAGAGAGAGAGAGAGTCAGGGAGAGTCTCCATTGAAGCTGTAAATTAGTCCAGGAGTAATATTTCACTTACTGGTACTGAAGCTTGAGGGTATATGTAACTGGTTCCAGGCTGTGCTCTAAAGGTTGCAGACATACACATCTGACTGCATGGCAAGTGCTGCCTTGGGTGAGGCTTAGCAGCACACTAAAATCAGGGACGATTCTAGGATTTGAAGGCAGACGGAGGGACATTGGGTAGTGAAAAGTGTCTGCATACAAAACAATTGGTGAGTCCTAGCTTTGTGAATATTCCAGCCATGAATAGTCTTTGTACCATGTGGCATTAAAAGCCATTATCCTGTTACCTTGTCCTTGCTGTGTTCTGGGGAACACCTACCACCATGTGGGCCCCCCAACCCAAAAACCAACAACAACAAAAAAAAAATTGGAGGAAACCGCTAACTTCTCACATTTCAACACATTTTGCCTTGGGCAGAGAGAACATTTTGCAGTTTTAAAGCTAACTTCCTGCAGTTCTACACATTTTGCCATGGGGCAGAAAGAAAAATGTGCTGTTTTATAGCCCATCTCATGCTATTCTTCACATTTTGCCATGAAGATGAGAGAAAATGTTGCAGTTTGCCATTGCTTATGACGTGTTTATATGCTATCTGGTGTTGGTAAAAGACAACCTTCTTGTGTGCCACATCCTTTGTTCACAAAGGAATCTAAGGTCATAAAATGTTTTAAAATGTACAGAGAAGAGGTTTAAGGAGTCTGCTGCTGCTGCTGTTGTCAAATCATTAGGATGGTCTCAATCTAACTAAGTGCAAAGGGTCGGCGCCAAGGCCGTATGAGCCCCAGTTAAAACAGTTAACGGCAGAGTGTGTTTTTCAGGAAGAGTTCCAACCTAGTCGCTGTGCTCTGCCGATGGGTTACATTGTGTTATTCCCCCTCACTGGACGTCCCTGAGAGAGCTCTCTTTAATTTTCCGTTTTGGCATGGCCAGTGCATTCTTCTCTCCGCTAGCTGATCTCCACCTCGGATGGATGTGGGGTTTCCCTTAGCCACCAACCAACAACAGCACTCTGGTCTCTCTCGGCCCAAGGCCAGGGAAGCCTTTACCACCCTCCCCCCAAGCACCAGAGCCAGCAGAGTGCTCTCCAGGACACACTGTGAGCTAACACACACACCATTCAGGGTGCTCTCCCACACTGAGCCAGGGTGCACTTTGAACTCAGGGACTCACACACACACACATACAAAAGCAAGGACGAACGAACAAACAACAGCCATTCTGGCAAACACAGTGAGATGTTTAAGAGCAGCTCTTAAGAGTTAAGACCATTAAAATGCACTTCAGCACTTGAGTAATTGCTGGGAAATCGTACTCCACATAATTAAGAGATATTTGGTTTATTTTCTCTCAGCTGACTGGCTATACTTGCCATGTTTATATTCTCTCATCTGACAAAGCAACTTCCCATCCATGGAACAATTTATATATAGATGTGATGACAAGGTATATGACTATATTTGAACAGTGCACGTGCACCCAGATGGAAATGTCTGTTTTCAGTAAGTAGATTAAGTTACATTAAGAAGTTTATAAAAGGCACTGGAGTTTTTTCCATCACTTGAGCTGTGCTCCAATGGTGGGGGGATCCACTCATACTGCTTTTCACAGTAGATGTAAGAGAATATCAGGGAGGCTAGAGGTTGGTTCACACACATATACACATGAGTGCGTGAACACACAAATGTGAGTGCCCTTTCACTCACTCACACACACACACACACACACACACACACACACACACACACACACACACACACACACACTGTTGCCTGTGCTACATCTTCCCCAAGCACTCCTCTTTCACGTGGTGGAAACTGACTGTACCGGGGATCAGCTGCGTAGCTGTGGCGCTCAGGGAGAGGCAGGGCCTGACCATCAGATAACAGCAGCACCAGGGACAGGCCTGAGTGTGAGCTTTCCCCTTAGGCCTGTTTATGTGTTTCTCAGCTACCCACGATCATAAAAGCAACACATCCACACCCTCACATGACAAACATTAGAGATACAACCCAATCACACACCAACAGCCTGCAAGAATACATACATCAACGACACAATTAGATGACCACATGCTTTATTGCTTTCCTGACGTTACTCTGTCTAAAACAAAGTAAGCAGTACGAGTATTATTATGTAGTAATAACATCACACCTATTTCCACAGAGGACACACACCAGATATACAGTACACACGCTTCGTAAAACAACAGATGTAGACTAACAGTGAAATGCTTACTTCCCAACAATGCAGAAAGATAACACAAGGAATAAATACACAATGAGTAACGATAACTTGGCTATATGCACGGGGCACCAGTACCGAGTCGATGTGCAGGGGTAAGAGGTAATTGAGGTAGATATGTACATATAAGTAAGTGACTAGGCAACAGAATAGATAATAAGCAGTAGCAGTGTCTGTGATGAGTCAAAAATAATTTGTGCAACAAAGGACTTTGGTGGCTGGATTCTTTGACAATTTTAAGGGACTTCCTCTAACACCGCTTGGTATAGAGGTCCTGGATGGCAGGGAGCGCGGCCCCTGTGATGTACTGGGCTTATGCATTACCCTCTGTAGCGCGTTGCGGTCGGATGCCAAGCAGTTGCCATACAAAGTGGTGATGCAGCCAGTAAAGATGCTCTCAATGGTGCAGCTGTAGAAACCATTTTTATAATAATTATTATAATTATAGACATTATAATAACGTCTCATCGCTGCAACTCCCCAACGGGCTCTGGAGAGGCGAAGGTCGAGTTATGCGTCCTTCCAAAACATGACCCGCCAAACCGCGCTCCTTAACACCTGCCAGCTTAAACCGGAGGCCAGTGGTACCAATGTGTCTGAGGAAACACCGTTCAACTGATGACCGAAGTCAGCCTGCAGGCTCCCGACCCATCACAAGGAGTCGCTAGAGCGCGATGAGCCAAGTTAAGCCCCCCGGCCAACAAAAAAAACCCATTGCAGGTAGAACATTTCCTGACACAAATTAAAATCCTATATATCACATTGGCAACACTTGGCATGTCTGCAACGAACTTGAAACATTGTATCAACTATCAACTGGGTCCGACCCGAAGCTCAAGCCAGCAAACTAGAACCCTTGTATCAACTATCAACTGGGTCCGATCAGAAGCTCAAGCTACTAAACTAGAAACCTTGTATCAACTATCAACTGGGTCCGACCCGAAGCTCAAGCTGGCGAACTAGAAATGCATTAACTTGTTGTGGAGCGGCAGCTGAGGGGTCGGTTTTGGAGAGTCTGGCGTGCCCAAAGTAAAATGCTTGCCACCCAGGCTCAGAAACTAAGATATGGACATAATTAGTACTATTGGATAGGAAACACTCTGAGGTTTCCAAAAGTGTTATCATTTTGTCTGTGAGTGTAAGAGAAGTCATTTGGCAGGCAAAAAACAGAGATTTTTCCATCCGGAAATGTCATTCCTTTTGGCTTATAGCTCACTTTGAGGCACTGCCTATAAAAAAGTATTTATACCAGGACACTGGATGTAGTACCTACTGATTCCACTAGATGTCAGCAGTGTATAGGCAAAGTTTAATGGAAATCGGAACTAATGCGTTCTATTGAGAGAAGTTCTAGCCGAGGGACCTCTTTTTCAGTTGCACGTTTTTGAACGCACATTTTGCTGAGCGGTCCACTTTATTTGACTTATATAACGTTTAGGTGACCATCCAAGTGAAAGATTATCACTTTTATTCATAAAAGATAAGCTAAGGAAGCATTTTAAATCGTTTTTGTTTTGTTGAGGGAAAGTTTATAGGTATAGTTGAACGCGTTCTCGTCACATTGGATTTTCTGAACACAAAGCGCCAACCAAAAGGAGATTTAAGGATATAATAAATTACTTTTTCTAACCAAATACCCATGGATTGTCTTCGTTGGACACTTAGGAAGCCCTCTGCAGACGTTCTACAAAAGGTAAGGCACAGGTTTTCCCTGTGAAATGCATTTTCTATCGACCGCGCTGGCTAAAGATTTCATGGTTATGGAAAATATGTGAGGTGCTAGCCTCAAACAATCAAATGTAGTGCTTTCGCCGTAAAGCCTTTTTGAAATCCGACAACGCTATGATATTGCCAAGAAGCAGAGCTTTTGATGAGTATGGAACACTTGTATATTGGTGCATTTTTAATAATTCAATTTTGGAATTTTGTCTTGCATTTCACCTGGTAGTGTCGGGAGTGGGTNTGTTATAGATTTTATGTTTTGATGACTAAATGTTTGTACTTAATACTAAGAACATTCCATTCTGAAAATGTATGCAATAGAGATAGGGTTACAAGACAAATGGTAGTCCAATTAATGTGTGTGTGTCTAGATATTAACTTTGTGTGCAGAAGGGCAAACAAGCTGGTATGACTTCATTTAGGGGGTGTCTGGGAGAACAAAGAATTATTTGATTCTACCAGACACATGCGAGAGATCCCTGCCCTTGAAGACAGGAGAGATAGTTAACAGAACCGCCCAAGTTTGACTTATGTGCAAAGATTGTGATAAGGAATGAATGGGTACTGTGGGAAGACACTATTTTCTTGGAGAGGGTGGGGGAAGTGGTGGGAATTTTGTATCTTTGTATTTCAACATTGTACCATATAAAAGACTGTGTACACCTTTTAGAGCTCAGAGCTCTCCCATGAATTAATAATCCACATTTGACCATTATAGATTGGGCCTCTGTTTGTCTCATTTCAACCAGTATCTTACAAATACTGGGTAACAGACAGAGTTTGTTTAATTGAAGTTCAGTTTATGAACATTGAGAACGAAATTTCTATAACACTCTATCAACTGGGTCCGACCTGAAGCTCAAGCTAGCAAACTAGAAACATTGTATCAACTATCAACTGGGTCCGGCCCGAAGCTCAGGCTAGCAAACTAGAAACCTTGCATTAACTATTCTGGGCCCTCAGAGTTTCGACCAGTGAGCTGTGGACAGACACAGCCGTATTTAAAAAGTAAAAAGTAATAATGAATTTTGTGACATTTCCACTGGAGTAGAGCATGACATTTTTACCTTTCATGCCGAGGCTCGATGGTTATCGAAAGGGAGAGACCTGGAAATGTTTTTTTTCAAATACATGATGAACTATTGTGTTTCTCAATGGCTGTAAAAACAGACTTAATTTGATTGCTGTTTGAGGGGAAGAAAATGTACTTTGAGAAGCTACACAGCTCATTAGGGGTGGTGAGTTAAGACAATCAGAAACACTATCAGACATCCACAAATGGGCATATTTATACATTTGCGGTCAGGCCAGGTAGCCTAGGCCAACTTCTTACTCAACATAGACAGGAGCGCTCCAAACAAAATGCAATAAATAAATTGAATGAAATAAACCAAAACTTGTTTCTCACAAGCGTAGCATAGGTTGTGAGCCTTGCAAACAACATGTCCACCCCAACAATGAGAATGGTAAACGAATGTAATAATAATATACTGAATGCATTAACAGAAATTACCGTAACCAAACAAACATTGTAGATTAGAAATTATGAGGATTAACGGTAAATGTACTACTGGTAATAAATGTAATGTTGAATTGATAGACACTAACAATCAAAGGACAAAAACAATTCACACAATGAAGTTATGAAACAATGAATGCGCACAAAGTGGCAGGAGAGAGTGCATTCTGGAGAGAGATGCATCTTAGCCACAGTCCCCTTCTTCATGGACTGTCTACTGAGACATGTGCGAATCAGACAGGTGTCTCGTGTGACGTAAAAAAAATATATTTTGATCGACCAACAGCCTATCGACCAAACAATCGACCAGTCGACTAAATGGGGTAAGCCCTAATGTGGACCATTCCTTTGTGAGGTGGACACAGAGGAACTTGAAGCTCTCGATCCGCCCCCGTGTTGAGGGTCAGAGAGGCGAATGTGTTGTTGCCTACCCTCACCAGCTGGGGGTTGCCCGTCAGGAAGTCCAGCATTCAGTTGCAGAGGGAGGTGTTCAGTCCCAGGGTCCTGAGTTTAGTGACGAGCTTGGAGGACACTATGGTGTTAAACGCTAAGCTGTAGTCAATGAACAGCATTCTCACATAGGTGTTCCTCTTGTCCAGGAGGGAGAGGGCAGGGTGGAGTGGAATAGAGATTGCGTCATGTGGGGATCTGTTGGGGCGGTATGCAAATTGGAGTGGGTCCAGGGTGTCTGGGATGATGGTGTTGATGTGAGCCATGACCATTCTTTTAAAGCATTTCATGGCTACAGATGTGAGCGATAGTCTTTTAGACAGGTTACCTTGGCGTTCTTGGGCACAGGAACTATGGTGGTCTGCTTGAAACATGTAGATATTACAGACCAGGTCAGGGAGAGGTTTAAAATGTCAGTGAAGACATGTTGCCAGCTGGACAGCACATATTCTGAGTACGAATCCTGGTAATCCGTCTGGCCCCTGGCCTTGTGAATGTTAACCTGTTTAAAGGTCTTACATCAGCTACGGAGGGCAAGATCACACAGCCGTCCGGAACAGCTGGTGCTCTCATGCATGGTTCAGTGTTGCTTGCCTCGAAGCAAGCATAGAAGGCATTTAGCTTGTCTGATAGGCTTGCATCACTGGGAAGCTCGCGGCTAGATTTCCCTTTGCAATCTGTGATAGTTTGCAAACCATGCCACATCCGATGAGCGTCAGAGCCGGCATAGTAGAATTCGATCTTAGTCCTATATTGACACTTTGGCTGTTTGATGGCTAACTGGCAGTCGTAGCGGGATTTCTTATAAGAGTCTGGATTAGTGTCCCGCTTCTTGAATGTAATCCATGGCTTCTGGTTGGGATATGTACATAAGTGCTACCACTGTTGGGATATGTACGTAAGTGCTACCACTGTTGGGATGACGTTGTCAATACACTTATTAATGAAACCAGTGACTGATGTTGTAAACTCCTCAATGTTATCAGATGAATCCCGGAACATATTCTAGTCTGTGCTAGAGAAACAGTCCGGTAGCATAGCATCCCACTTCCGTATTGAGCGCGACACTGGTACTTCCTGTTTTAGATTTTGTTTGTAGGCAGGAATCAGGAGGATAGAGTTATGGTCAGATTTTCCAAAGAGAGGGGGCGAGGGAGAGCCTTGTATGCGTTTGTGTGTGTGGAGTAAAGGTAATGAATAGTTTTGTCGCCTCAAGTTGCACAGGTGACATGCTGATAAAAATGTGGATTTCAGTTCCCCTGCATTAAAATCACCGGCCATGGGAAGCGATGCTTCTAGATGTGCATTTTCTTGTTTGCTTATGGCCCTATACAGCCCCATGAGTGCGGTCTTAGTGCCAGCATCCATTTGTGGTGGTAAATAGACAGCTATGAAAAATAACAAGTGACATCAATAAGGGATCATAGCCTTCACCAGGATTCACCTGGGCAGTCTATGTCATGGAAAGAGCTTAATGTTCTTAATGTTTTGTACACTCAGTGTATATTATCCATGTCCTTGTTCAGCCACGACTCCGAGAAACATAAAATATTACAGTTCTTCAGGTCCCGTTGATAGGACAGTCTCGAGCGGAGCTCTTCTAATTTGTTCTCTAGTGATTGTACGCTTGTCAATATTACGAAGGGTAGAGGCGGTTTATTTGCTCGCCAACGAAGTCTTATCAGAATGTCAGCTCTTTTGCCTCTCTTGCGGCGTTGCAGCCTCTTTCGAGTCCCGGGATTATGGCCTGGTCCGGAGTCAGCAGAACATCCAGAGCTGCCAACTCGTTGAAGTAGAAATTGTCATCCAAATTGAGGTTAGTGAACACTGTTCTGGATGTTCGGAAGCTGTTTTTGGTCATAGGAAATGATGCCGGTGACATTATGTACAAAAAAAGACCAGCATAAAAAAACACACAAAATATCAGAATTGGTCAGGAGCCCGTAAAACGGCTGCTATCCACTGCAGCGTCATCTTTTTCATGCACATGTATCCACACATCCGACATATAATCAGATAAGCACTTGCTTTCCTGGTGCTATTCCATCCATAGTGAGAAAGTAGTGTAGTTACAGTAAGTAGAGACTACAATATAACGGCTCCACCTAGTTCTGTTCAAAAGAAATCCCTTAAAAAGCCTCAAACCTAATCCATCATTAGTGTTGGAAAAATGTGAAACCATTCGCCCTTTGAGTTAAACGGTTTAAAAGAGAAAGTATCTCTGTGTTCTGTCATATTTATGTGTGTTCAGATGAAAGGAGAGTGAGTGACTCATCTACATTTCTCACCGCTCAGCTCAGACACTGGGGGTTCTGGTCAGTATCAAGGTGGCTGATGGGAAACAGAACCGACCAGGCTGTGGTGGCTTGGGATATGGTTGGGAGTTATTAAAAACACATTAGTGTTTAGTGACTCTTTGTGTCTCTGGGACCAGGATTGAGAAGCACTGCCTCTGAGCAGTGTAAAAATATCCATGAGCTTGTCTGAAATTGTCTGAAATTGTGAATTATGAAATGTGTAATGGCTTGAAATGTGAAATATGAAAACTGGGAAGGACCTTAATAAATATACATATACAGTATATACAGTGAGAGAAAAAAGTATTTGATCCCCTGCTGATTTTGTACGTTTGCCCACTGACAAAGAAATGATCAGTCTATAATTTTAATGGTAGGTTTATTTGAACAGTGAGAGACAGAATAACAACAAAAAAATCCATAAAAACGCATGTGAAAAATGTTATAAATTGATTTGCATTTTAATGAGGGAAATAAGTATTTGACCCCTCTGCAAAACATGACTTAGTACTTGGTGGCAAAAGCCTTGGCAATCACAGAGGTCAGATGTTTCTTGTAGTTGGCCACACATCTCAGGAGGGATTTTGTCCCACTCCTCTTGGCAGATCTTCTCCAAGTCATTAAGGTTTCGAGGCTGACGTTTGGCAACTTGAACCTTCAGCTCCCTCCACAGAGTTTCTATGGGATTAAGGTCTAGAGACTGGCTAGGCCACTCCAGGACCTTAATGTGCTTCTTCTTGAGCCACTCCTTTGTTGCCATGGCCGTGTGTTTTGGGTCATTGTCATGCTGGAATACCCATCCACGACCCATTTTCAATGCCCTGGCTGAGGGAAGGAGGTTCTCACCCAAGATTTGACGGTACATGGCCCTGTCCCTCGTCCCTTTGATGCGGTGAAGTTGTCCTGTCCCCTTAGCAGAAAAACACCCCCAAAGCATAATGTTTCCACCTCCATGTTTGACGGTGGGGATGGTGTTCTTGGGGTCATAGGCAGCATTCCTCCTCCTCCAAACACGGCGAGTTGAGTTGATGCCAAAGAGCTCCATTTTGGTCTCATCTGACCACAACACTTTCACCCAGTTGTCCTCTGAATCATTCAGATGTTCATTGGCAAACTTCAGACGGGCATGTATATGTGCTTTCTTGAGCAGGGGGACCTTGCGGGCGCTGCAGGATTTCAGTCCTTCACGGCGTAGTGTGTTACCAATTGTTTTCTTGGTGACTATGGTCCCAGCTGCCTTGAGATCATTGACAAGATCCTCCCGTGTAGTTCTGGGCTGATTCCNGAGATTGACAGTTCTTTTGTGTTTCTTCCATTTGCGAATAATCGCACCAACTGTTGTCACCTTCTCACCAAGCTGCTTGGCGATGGTCTTGTAGCCCATTCCAGCCTTGTGTAGGTCTACAATCTTGTCCCTGACATCCTTGGAGAGCTCTTTGGTCTTGGCCATGGTGGAGAGTTTGGAATCTGATTGATTGATTGCTTCTGTGGACAGGTGTCTTTTATACAGGTAACAAACTGAGATTAGGAGCACTCCCTTTAAGAGTGTGCTCCTAATCTCAGCTCGTTACCTGTATAAAAGACACCTGGGAGCCAGAAATCTTTCTGATTGAGAGGGGGTCAAATACTTATTTCCCTCATTAAAATGCAAATCAATTTATAACATTTTTCACATGCGTTTTTCTGATTTTTTTTGTTGTTATTCTGTCTCTCACTGTTCAAATAAACCTACCATTAAAATTATAGACTGATCATTTCTTTGTCAGTGGGCAAACATACAAAATCGGCAGGGGATCAAATACTTTTTTCCCTCACTGTATATATATTTTTTTAACACAGACCGATAGGTACTGGGCCACAGCACCGAGCCAACATGAAGGGTGCAGAGGAAGGGAGGAGAGGAGCGGGGAGAGAAAGTAGACCGACAGTCCCCTCACAGACTGGAGAGACGGAAGTCAGAGTCTGAAGGAAGCAGTGGAGCCATGGAGATGAGGTGGAGAAACAGAGGATACAGGAAAAGTCTGTGAGACAGGAACTGACTGGAGTGACTCTGCTATGGAGGGATGGATGAGGGAGGATGGGGAAGGAGGAGGTCAAGTCAAGATGGGTGGTAAAAATAATTAACGGAAGTTTGTGACAGAGAATTGTTATGCATTTATTCATTCAATATTTTCCATGCTGAATAAATATATAAGCACTGCAGTCATAACTAATTTCTTCATATCAAAAAGCACTTTACAATTCAAATTTGAGGTACTTGTCACTGAATTCCTTTTACATCCAATGACCACTCAACATAACTTTCAAACCATGATAACATTTTATCAGGACAGAGAGAAGACCCATATAGAACACATTATTGTAATGGTTTTGGTTTAATAAATGAGAGTAACACCTCTTTATACAGTAGCAGGAAACTGCTATAACTTCAGTAGAATCTAACCTCTAAAGCCAAAGCATGTTTTTGTTACAGTACCTGCAGCTGTCTGAGGAAGAGGAGGATAGATGCTGAGACAACACCCAGCATAAGGACAATCAGGCTCCACATGTGAGAGACAAAAGACGACATGGTGACAGAAGGATGGATGCTGCACTCTGTTTCTCCAGATATAGCTGCCTGCTATAATCAGAGTCTTCACAGGGGCAGGACAACCAGGCTTATGGCTCATTTGTTTCACAAAGCCACCTTGGAAAAACAAAATCATGGCCATGCAAATGAGCTGGTATGACTTTGAGAGTGAGCACTTGAGAGGCCACCCGGCGTCCGTCCACATGGCCCTGCTGCCTGTGGCCGGGCTGAGTCTGTGTGCCCTGCTCGCCCATGCAAATCACTAGTTCCTCAAACACACAAATCACAAACATGTGGGAACTGCATGGACACGAGTTTGCTCAGGTTGCAGCATGTTAGACACACATCAGGACAGGGTGGGACAAACAGACGGACAGACAAACACCCCGACCAACACTCAACAACACACAGTGAACACACAGAATCCCAGCTCTGTCTAATGTCAGTGTATTTATACTTGGCAAACACTTGGTAGTAATAGAGCTGTGTTATCGTTGTTTATTTTCATATCCAGATATTATAACTGGCATTAAATCCATAAAACACACAGTGATTCTGTTAGCATGGCTCTTATAATCCAGATACAGCGCATGGTTTAGGAGAGAGAGAGAGAGAGAGAGAGAGAGAGAGAGAGAGAGAGAGAGAGAGAGAGAGAGAGGACAAATACAGTCCATAATATATAGGCTATTTACATAACCTCCTTTCCTGAGGAGTCTCTGGGGTTGTCTTCAGAGAAGATCTGAGGTCACTGAGGTGGTGAGATGTATTTTGTGTGATTTGTCCCTGTGAGACTTCCTTTTCCTGTATTCCTGGGATGATGGATTCCCCCAATTCTACTGCTCCTCTCTGGACTAAATAATTATCTCCTCTTAGATAAAATTTAGGAAGAACACAATATACCTCTCCTTATACCCACTCTGGCAGCCATGCCAAGCACTGGAGAGCAGTGTTTTGAGGGAAACTCTGACAGAATTATCAATTCAAGTGAAATCTAGAATTTCTTTATTGGAGAAACTTTCATCATAGCATATTGAGCCTGTTTGTGGAATATAATGTTTACTTTCTAGCAACATTTAATCTTTAATGGAAAACTTCTGGTACCTATGAAGTTGTGTATTATTTGCATTACATAATGAACAATTGTGTCCACAGACATTAGAGGCTATGCACTCTCTGTCATTAGGCAGAGCTGAAAATGGTTTGATCTCATACCACATGATAATCAGGTATTTGCATGCAGACTCAGAGACAGATTTACATGACTATATTACTGAGGAGTAGTTTCTGCTGTATCAATCTGTTTCAATTACGTTATTGAGGCCATTTTACATATGCAAATGATCTACTAAATTCGACAGAGGTTGAATAGATTTCTTAAGTTAAAGAAATAAGGTCGAAACAGGCCAAACACCAGGTATTCAGATGAGTTGAGTCTACATCATTGGGTATCTTTGACAACGTCACATTTGTGGGCATTGGTCATAATCAAACAAAGTTAGTTAAATGTTGAGGTTATGGGCAAATTATCCTTCAACTCACTTGCAACTCTTATGCATACATGCTCTCTATTTTCTCAACCTGCTTTGTGCTCTCAAAAAGCAGAAATGTTACACACAACATTCACTTCCAGATCGTGGTTCCAGGTGATGTGGTTTGAATGATTTTATGAGCCCAGGTTTCTGTCTGTACATCTAAACTCTTCATTTCACAGACAGGACAAACATTGGAGCCAACCTCACAGTCAGATAACAGGTAAGAAGACATATCAGAGTCTGCTCAGTGCAGTACAGCACAGCTAGTACCATGTGAAACCACAATACTTTATTACTACCATATCCACCGCGCTGCAGCAATGCACCCTGGGTAAACAATCACTCACCTAGTGCCAGGCATGACTAGAGGTAAGCAAGTTCCATTGTATCCTAATTAGGATTGCAAAGCGAGGGTATATTACTGGAAACTTTCAAAGTTTACCAGTGAACTACCAGAATTTTGGTAACTTTCAAGGACTCTATCACAAGACATCTAGTGGTACATCAAATTATCACAGGTGTCTGTAATTTTCTCAGTCCCTCTGTGTGGCATTATCACATAATTAAATAAGATGATTAAACATTTTAAAATAGAATGACAAAGCTGTAAAACATTCTCCTAAATATAAATCATCAACTTAGTGAATACCATTGGTGTTTAATATGGAGGTTTCAGCATTAAATATAATTTTTGTCCCGCTCTATTTTATCATTGCACTGTGATTCCAAAAAACAGCGCCGGTGTGCTTTAGGACCATGTGGACACCTTAGAGCGGTTGGGTAGGCTGTTTGGAGGTTTCAACCGGCTGGATTTAGGACCGCACAGACACCACAGAGCGTACAGACAGGCTGGCGCATAAGACTAGCACGGGATAGATGAACAGAGGCAGCTAATGTCCGTGTGTATGTGTTGCGCTTTTCTCAGAGTTGTAAAAGCAAGCAGAGCAGGAACTGGCTACTCTTTAGTTGAATGATGTAGCTGGCAAGGAAACTGCTGTTTAACTTAACAGGGAAAAAAATCAACTAGTGTTTATTCTCAGTGCTGAGCTAGTAGTGTAACTGACATGTAACGTTAGCTTACTAATGTTTCATCCCCTCTTGACTGAGGTGAATAAGCTAGCTAGTAGCTACCACAGCCAGTTCAGCTCTAGCCTGTAGCTATCTGTCAGATAATGATATGAGGTGGCTATTATTGCTATCTAACAGCTGTTGTTTGTATGGAAATATTTTGTAGCCTTTTTGTCCCATTTCAACAGAAGTAAATTAACTTAGCTAGCTTTCGCCAGTTGATGTGCGGTTAAAGAGAGTGAGCTGGCCAAAAGTAGGTAACGTTATTATTTTTGCCTCATTCATACTAGACCTGAATCAAATGATGAAACCAGCGGCCAAACGTTTGAAGACCGATAATATTTTTTGGGTGCAATGTGAGTTTATTAGAGTCAGTATAGCAATGTAACATTATTGATGTGTCAGTTTCCCTAGCTAATTCCCTACTTTTCACACTGACACTGTAATCAACAACTCTACAGGCTTCACTGTCATGGTGTACCGTCAGTACACAACACTATGATCATCATGCCTTAGCAGGATCAGATGTTGACAGGTGTCCCAGCAGGGTCAGACAGCCAGGGAAGACGAATCTACGGAGCTCAGTTGAATTTTGCAGTATATTAACAATATCAGTGAATGATACAAACTTCCACCTTGAGTTGATTGGTAGACCCCACACTAGCTACAGTACAGTAGCTTTAAGCTACAGTCTTGGATCTGGGAATAATTTAAATTATACAACCATTAATTCTTTGTCATGCCTCATCTTAGGAGGACCAGACGGTGACGAGTCTCAGCAGGGTCAGGCAGCCAGGGAAGACCAGTCTGTGACGAAGCTGAGGTGAATTTTTGCAGATGCACTTTATTCTCTCTGTGCAGCAAACACTGGACAAGCCAGATGCTTCAAAGATTGAAACTATTTTAAGGCAGTCTGAAAAACCTCCAAAATTGATTTCCAAACTGTATCAAGGGTTGATAGATGCTTTTCCCAATGACACAAAGCATGTAAAACAAAGATTTGAGGAAGACCTGGTAGAAGCTATTGATGATGACTGGATACAGATATGTTTGAATGTCCAGTCATGTTCATATAATTTCAGACATAATTTATTTCAGTTTAAAACCATCCATAGAACGTACTATATGTCAGCGTATCTGAATAACATGCACTCAGAAATGTCATTCCTCTGCTGGAGGTGTAAAACACAAAAGGGGACATATTTGCATATGTTATGGTCTTGTGAAGGCTGGCTGAACTCTGTCAGAGTATGTCTTTTACCTCAGCATGTCTACAGATTCTCCCTTCCTGTTTTTGTTCGCTTGAAATGTTGATACTGGAGACTTATCAAACGAAACTGTGTAACCAAGCACCTAAGAAATGCATTGCCATTAATTAGAAGGTCCTCCCACAATGTCACAAAGGATGGCAGAAATGTCAAGTTATGTATCCCTAGATTTTATTTATTACAAGATTAGGGGTATACTGGGCAACTTTCATAAGGTCTGGATGCCTTATATGGAATACTGTACGACAAAAGGAGTCTGTAATGAAAACATGCCCACGTCAGGGGAGATACCTATTTAGGCAATCCCTAGCTGCTGGGCTGCTCAGTCCTGGCCCTGGGGATCTGCCGTCCTGTGGGTTGTCACTCTGGCCTTGGCATAACACACCCAAAACCAATAATGACTGTTTCACTAAGATCCTAAAGCTGAGTGGATGTGTTGGGTTTGGGGCAGTGCAGGATAGTGGACCCCTAGGGGCAGGATGGGGCGACCCAGCTATATTGTGTGCAAGTAAAAAGATCTCTACAATACTATTAGGCCTATGATATTAATTGTGTGTGTTAACGTATATGTGTAGGTGTATGTGTTATTATAATTTTTTACTTTTGTTTCCAAACCTTTCCCTTGGGAATACTTTTAAAAAAGGTGGGGGGAAAATTGTGTTGGGAGAGAGTTGAGGTATTGATTAGACTGGTGGGGGTCGGGTGTGCAGGCGGCTCGGGCTGGCTGGGAGGTCTGGCGGAAATTTGATATAGAGGATGTCTTAATAAAGACAATCAAAAGTCTTTGTACTTGATTTTCTTAAGAGTTGTTCATTTGTTAGGCTATTGGTTAAAGGTGCAACACAATATCGATTATTGAATTAGCTTTGATCTTGTTCAGTCTTATACATTTTTATTTGGGTTCCAGCAACATTAAGTCCGTTGTATATAAAAAAAATTATATTACATGACATTACATTTCATAACACTTTTCACAACACATTAAGTGTGTTCCCTCAGGCCACTACTCTACTATCACATATCTACAATACAAACTCAATGTGTACGTGTGTGCAGAGTATGTGTCTTATCATGTGTGTGTGTAAGCCTGTGTCTGTACCTGTGTGTGTCTCTGCTGTTCCATAAGGTGTATTTTTATCTGTTTTTGTATCAGTTACCTGTGTCAGTTACCTGATGTGGAATAGAGTTCCATGTTGCCATAACTCTATGTATTACTGTGCGCCTCCCATAGTCTGTTCTTGACTTGGGGATTGTGAAGAGACCTCTGGTGGCATGTCTTGTGGGGTATGCATGGGTGTCTGAGCTGTGTGCTAGTATTTTAAACAAACACCTCGGTGCATTCAGTATGTCAACACTTGTTACAAAAACAAGTAGGGATGAAGTCAATCTCTCCTCCACTTTGAGCCATGAGAGATTTGCATGCATATTATTAATGCTAGCTCTTCGTGTACATTTAAGGGCCAGCCGTGCTGTCCTGTTCTGAGCCAATAGTAATTATCCGAGGTCCCTCTTTGTGGCACCTTATCACACGACTGAACAGTAGTTCAGCTGCAACAAAACTAGGGCCTGTAGGACCTGCCTTGTTCATAGTGTTGTTAAAAAGGCAGAGCATCTTAGCCACTATTGTATCAAAATGTTTTGACCTTGACAGTTTACAATCCAGGGTTACTCCAAGCAGTTTAGTCACCTCAACTTGCTCAATTTCCACATTATGTATTAAAATATTTAACTGAGATTCAGGGTTTAGTGAATGATTTGTCCCAAATACCATGCTTTAAGTTTTTGAAATATTTAGAACTAACTTATTTCTTGACACCCATTCTGAAACTAACTTTATGTGTTGCAGTGATTTCACTCACTGTAGTAGCTGATGTATATAGTATTTAGTCATCTGCATACATAGACACACTGGCTTTACACACAATTAAAGATTGAAAAAAAAGGGCCTAGACAACTTCCCTGGGGAATTCCTTACAGGTATGTATGATCGACGCAAGAGATGAGAAGCAGGTACAGGTTTAATAGCTGACGGACATGAAACGGAACAGGAACAGCGTCTGGACAGGAACACATAACAATTAATGCGGACACAGGGAAGACCACTGAGGAACAGACAGATATACAAGGGGTAATCAACAACGTGAAGGAGTCCAGGTGAGTCCAATGAGCACTGCTATAGCGTAATGCTGGTGACAGGTGCGTGTAAAGAAGGGTAGCCTGGTGCCCTCGAGTCATGGGAGGGGGAGTGGGAGCAGGCGTGACAAGGTAACTCTTTATCCACAATATAGAAGGGAGTGTAAATCCATAACACATACGTTTTTCCTGCATTATGATCGATAATGTCAAAAGCAAAAAAACAGCTCCCAACTCCCACAATCTTTTTATCATCATATTCAGTTTACTTGGATGTGTAGTGTCGGCGTTTGTTGCTGGCATGCCATGCCTAAATTTGCTCATCTTGCCAATGAAAAAATAAGTAATTGACAATATCAGTGGGATTTGTGATGAATGAGCCATCTGATTCAATGAATGATGGAGCTGAGTTTGCCTTTTTTCCCCCAAATGTAATTTAAGGTGCTCCAAAGCTTTTTACTGCCATTCTTTATAGAATTTATATTTTTTTCATAGTATAGATTCTTCTTCTTTTTATTCAGTTTAGTCGCATAATTACTCAATTTACAGTACGTTTGCCAATCGGTTGTGCAGCCTGACATATTTGCCATTCCTTTTGCCTCATCCCTCTCAACCATACATTTTTTTAAATTCCTCATCAATACACGGGAATTTAACCATTTTTAACAGTCATTTTCTTAATGGGTGCATGCTTATTAGTAACTGGAATAAGCAATTTCATAAATATGTCAAATGGAGCGTCTAGTTGCTCCTCATTACACACCACAGACCAACAAATATTATTTACATCAACAACATAGGAAACACTACATAACTTCTTGTATGACCGCTTATACACTATATTAGGCCCAGCCTTTGGAACTTTGGTTTTCCTACATCTGATGGATTTGGATACTGCTTTAAAGCAAATTTCTGCAGCAATAGTAAAGATGTGATCAATACATGTTGATGATTTAATTAATGTGCTGTTTGTAACTACCCTGGTAGGTTGACTGAACCAGGTTGCAGGCACTGCTTACAGTTTGAAGCTTTTTATTGAGTGGGCAGCTTGATGAAAGGCATTCAATATTTAAATCACCCAAAAAGTATACTACATATATCACATACATTAACAATCATTTCACACGTTATCCAGCTACTGACTGTTAGCACTTGGTGGTCTGTAGCAGCTTCCCACAAGAAACATATTTAACAATGATCTCTTACCTAGCTTGATGACTGGGGGCATTTTTGCTTACTTTTTGTGGTTCTAAATAGAGACAGCTAGAAGGGCCATGGGTCATAATGGATTGTGTAGAAATGCAGGAAATTAGCTTTAGATGCCCCCCAAAAATACCCAAGAAGACTTGAGGCTGTGATCACTGCCAAAGGTGCTTCAAGTACTGAGTAAAGGGTCTGAATACTTACGTAAATCTGATATTTCTGTTTTTTATATATAATACATTTGCAACAGTTTTTTTGAAATTGTTGCAAATGTATTAAATATAAAAAACAGAAATATGCTTTGTCATTATTGGTTATTGTTTAATCAATAACCAATCACTCTATCTAGTTAAATAAAGGTTAAATAAAAAACTTCTAAAACCAAAGTTGTGCCACTGTCAATATGTATTTGTTATCAATGTCTTGGCTTCAAACTGGTGGCAGTTGTGAAAAAAGTCAGTGTTGATTAGATGTTTTCATCATTAATTAGGCTATTTTCTCTTGAACCATATGGTCTACTAGAAACTCATGGACAATATGGACACAGATAAAAATAAAAATAAATACTATTTATGAATATATATATTTTTTAAGTTAAGTTATTCAAGTATAAATTACCAAAATTATGATAGATTGCCATAGATTTTTCTGTTAATTACCAAAATTACAGAAGATTACGGTAACTTTGGTAAATTACCGGTAGCTTTGCAACCCTCATCCTAGCACAGCAGACAAGCAGCATTCATTTTGTTCTGGAGATAGTAGATGTAGATAGTTGTTGTTCAAAAGTAGATTTTGTTCATTTCGTTCAGGGCCTTTGACTTTGTGGTTCCAAATACATACAATGCACCCTTTGTTCCTCAATCACATCCTCAGTACAGAAAGATCTGGTGATTTGTAGTCGAGCTCATGGCATTTGGATCTTATCACTTTAATTGGGATATGAAGTGCTCCTCAATGCATCAGTCACAGTAATCCAATGGACTGGCTCAGTGATGAGAATCACATGGCCAGTGCTGGAGGTAAATAGTCAAAATAGACCATAACAAAACAAACAACACAGCAGGGCAGAGGCCAGGGGCACACTCTCAGTATAACCTCTCAACAAACTTTCCACAGTCTTCATCCATCATAAAAGGCCCACAGATCCTCCCTTCTCCCCCTAATCCGGTAAGACTGTGCCATCCTACTGTAAATAAACCACAGACATGACGGTTTGGGATTTGTTTACGGACGCTCTCAACATAGTCCATCCCAGTGAATATATGTCCCCAGTGAATACATGTCATACACCCTATTATACTGCAATACATTTATTTGTAGTGAATGAACCTATGTTTTGGCATCCAGTGTATACAGGGCCCCTGACTAAATTGTTTTGGGTGTGAAACATCTTCAGCCACTCTTCTCAGGACAGCCATGGGCCAGAAGATCTCTCTCTTTCTCTACCCCTCTCTCCATCCGTCCATCCCTCTATCTCCATTCCAGCCATTCAACATACACGCTATCAAAAGCCCCAGCACGTTTGTTAGTTGGGGACCGGAAGAGGCAGCTCCGTATCGTGGGGAGAGCACGTAACCTCATTGCGTCGTGCTATTGTTCTGATAAAATAGACCCAGGCAGCGTTCTATATTGAGCAGGAGGAAAGGGATGCCGCTCTTCAGCGACTCCTCGACCTCATTGGTATTGTCAAAGTTTCCACTGAGCACAGCGCCGAGCACAGGGAGGAAGTGGTTTTTAACCCCTCAAGAGGAACCTCTGTCAGAGAGACAGGAAAGTGGTGGGGGCTCGTTGGTGGCGACAGTATTTTCCACATCTACGATAAAAAATGTATTGAGTGACAAAAAAAGATAGATCTTGTGAAGATAAGAAGAAGACACTTTCCACTGGCCAATAACATCTATGTATATGTCTGTCTGACCTTTATCTGAGAAAAGTTCAGGTCCATCCAGCCACTCTTCAAACACGCAAAAGGTTTCTGTCATATTATTGTATGGTATTGATCTCACCACTCTTCTACGAAGTGAGGAATGAATTTACTTAAATATCCTTTCATCTCTAATCCTCAGGTGAAAGGTTCTGTAGAATGTAATAACAGTGAATGTGTTATAACTCTGCTTCCTATATACTAACCATGTGCAAAGCCTGAGAATGTGACCTAAGCTCATCCAGCTTTAGTCTTCCCACAGCAGCATCACAGCAGTAACCATACAGAAGCAGGACAGACAGACAGAGACCTAGCTACTGGCAATGGGCCATAAACAAGGGAATCCTTTAACAGGCATCTTCTGATATCATGCCTTCTCTTTATTATGCTGATACCCTGAGACATGTAGACATGTGGAAACATGTAAATAACAAACCTGCAGTGAATACACGCACGCAATAGACTAGACTAGAGGACTCAATGTCCTACTTTTGTCCCATGCTGGGTAAATTACTTGCTTCAATGTAATGAGAATTGTTTGATGCACAGCATTGCTGTTCCTTCAATAACAGTGAGATTTAGACACTCCAGTGAGCTAGCACCAGGGATAAGATTCATCTACTATACCTACAGATGTAGGATCTTAATTTGATCACCTTGTTGTTGCAGGAAATGTCCTGCACAGCAGGAAAGGCTAACTTGTAGTGATTTCAAGTTTTAAAAAGGCTTATAAAGTTTGTAATTTCCACTTTAACATTTCAGAAAAAAAATGTATCAATCCCTTTAAAAATGTCTGTTAATTATAATCCACACAATAATCCAAATTTCCTGTTGCTGCAGGATTATTTTCCTGCTGAGAGAAACCGGTCAGATTAAGATCCTGTATCTGTATAGTATACTGTGCTGGTAAGAGGAGAGGTAGTTTATAGACATAAAAGTCAAGAAGAGGCTGTGAATCAACTTCTATGAATCACCTTAAAGGAAGACATCTATGCAGAGAGCATCAAAGCAGCACCTCTCTGCCTATTTACTAGAGTTCAACATGTCACGGTAGGTAATTGTGTGGCAGGCAGCATCAGCTATACAAGGGGATCCAACAGGTTTATCAATTCTAAACACAAGGTTGTTGAGTGAGTGGCAATTACTCACAAACCATTCATAACACAACTGGCATAGATATAGAACTAGTAAGGAATCCCCACTACTAAAAGTAGAGTGCAAGCGCCAACACGCCACTTGAGAAATGCAATTGCCTTTCTATGTCGACAGAGTGAGATAGTAAACAAAAAAACTGATTAGGAGTCCACTGATACTTTCCCTTTAGTGGGTACCCAGGCTAAGCTCTAGCTAGGCTAAGCTCTCTGCTCTGCCATGGAGTATTAGGGTCAGCCTCATACAACCTAAAAGAGGGGGGAATGTAAAAATTGTTGCACTTCCTGTCTCATGCATAAGAAAGCGGGTCCCTCCCTCCTTCTAGCAGCACTGCTCTCTCACACACACACACACACACACACACACACACACACACACACACACACACACACACACACACACACACACACACACACACACACACACACACAGAGAACCCAGATGTTTGAAGCAGGCCTCGCTTGACGTCACATGGTCTCCCAGGCAACAGGCTACCACAGGGGTGTTACTTTTTCCATTGCTCTGAACCTTCAAAATCCTTCACCTAAATTAAAGTTCACTTTTGGGGTTGAAACCATGACCAAATAGTGCATGTGTGTGTGTGAGAAATGTGTGTGAGCTCAAGGGAATGCATAAAACCACAACAACAATAACACGAAAAAACGTGTCAATCTCCCTCATTAGAACTCGTCCGAAGTGTTACCCAGCTGTGTTGGTTCACAGCTGAAGGACAGGAGGTCATATGAAGCCAGAGTGAGTGTCACCATTCTGCTAATAACCCAGGCACCATAACACATCACATCCTGTTGCCCAGGAACCACAACAGCATGTCCAGCCATGTGGTTGTGATAAGCCCTCTTCATCCTTCCTGTTGGAGACAGGAAGCTGCCATCACTAAATGCAGCCTTATTAGCTACCCAGCCCTTTAAACTGCCAGCCCATGCATCATCAACAACAAGAACAACAACAAACTGCAAAAACAACAGATAACGCTCCATGGGGTTTCCAATGGGGAACCCCTGAATCTTCAGTCTTCCTGAGTCTGGCCTTGCAGGACTATCCCTGGACTTGATGTGAACTTTAATTCACGGAAGAATATAAAGCCGGATGTCAGTTAGAAAAAAACAACTGGTCACAGTACAAGACAAAGATATCATTCAAATATGTATATATAATATCACGTGAGTAATAATATTTTAGATAGATAATTCAGACCACAGGGAGCTTAGTTGGACTACAACAGTCAGTCCAACTAATGACTAATGTTATTGCACCACCGTACAACTTTTTGACAACGCTAGAGAAACACCTGACTGCACCACATTGTTGACAGCAGCTCCCCTGGGCACTTATTGTGCCTGTTGCAACAGGCAACCGCAAGCCTGCATCATCTGCACTGCAGTTCTAGCAAGGCTACACTGTGCTGTAGCGCGCAGGGCTCTTCCCTCCTCTGGCCGACACAGGAAAAGGAGACACCACCGTGACATGGTTCCAGATGGGTGTCACTGTGCCCGCAGCCCAGAGAACCCCTTCCTAATAAGCTCAATAACCCATGACAAAGAACTTGGCTAAAGCATTAGATTTGCATCCAGGCTATAAAAAGCCATCTGGATGCTTGATAATATAAACAATAGAGCTATAATGACTTTTTAGTAGCAAATATATAATAAGCCAATATACAGTACCAGTCAAAAGTTTGGACAAACCTACTACATCAAGGCAAAGGGTGGCTACTTTGAAGAATCTCAAATATAAAATATAATTAGATTTGTTTAACACTTTTTTGGTTACCAAATTATTACATTTATGTTATGTCATAGTATTGATGTCTTCACTATTATTCTACAAAGTAGAAAATACTAAAAATCAAGAAAAACCCTGGAATGAGTAGGTATGTCCAAACTTTTGACTGATACTGTTTAATGATAAACTTGCTTTATTTTTTGTTGTTGGGATTGGGAAACCTCATTGGAGGCAGAGCAGACAGCTCCTGACTAAAGAGGCATCTTACAATTGGTTTGGTGCATAGCCGCGGGAAGTCGCTCAGGGTTGGGGGTGCTGCGATTTTATTTGCGGGGGGAGGCGGGAAGGGGGTCGCGACAAATCTTTTTCTCCCCCCAAAATATTTTTTTTTTTATTGATGAAATAGTGCAGTGCAAATGCCTTAGCTTCACAAGTAATCAGGTGTGTAGTGGTGGGGGAGCGTGAGGGAGCATGAAAATAAATTTGGATCGATTCTAAATAAATAATATTTAATTACCACAAAAATTTCATGAAAAAGATGACAAACCAAATGACAAACCAAATAAATATGTAGACTACAGCAGCCTAGAGGTAGGTAAATAGTGGTTTCTTCCCTTTCTTCTGGTGAATTATGAATTACTGTAGGCTACATGTGTGCAATGCAGAGGCCCATTGGAGGCTTGACAACTTCAGAACGTATAAAAATAAAAATAAATCACCTGTCTGCCTTTATGTTTATAAAACTCCACCGATCTGCTCTTGCGCAGTGGAACCCAGAACAATATGTAACCACTTGGTTACAGCGGCACCATTCTGCCGAGGACACCCAAACCAGAGTGGCCACTGTAAAGCCTAAGTTCCACCCTGCTTTGGATCTTTAACCTATATTGACTATTGGTTGAGATGCAGGGCCCGTTAAGGTAGGCTATGTCAGGGTGGGAAATTGGAAATGTGAATTGTGCCAAGTCGGAGGTAATAATGGTTTTAGGTTCTAGTTTATTGAGATGCATGAATACACCACACCAAAAGCTTAATTTTATTGTCACGCCTGTTCCCGCTCTTCCTTCCCCTGACGCTCGAGGGGGCCAGGCTCCCCAGGATTATGCAATCAAGCCACCATCAGTACGCACACCTGCCTTTTCCCGTCACGCGCATCTGCGCTCATTGGACTCAGCTGAACTCCTTATTACTTGTGTTATTGCCTTCCCTATATCTGTCTGTTCCATAGCTCTGTTCCCTGCTGTCGATAGATGTTTGTCATATGTCCTTGTTTTCCCGTGTGCTGACGCTGTTCCTGTCGTGTTCTTTGTCCGTTCCTGAATATATACTTGACTCCCCGTACCTGCTTCTCCTGTCCGGCGTCGGTCCTTACATTTTATGGCTGTTTTAAAACGAATTTCCTGCATTTCTACGTAGTAATGATTTTGTGTTCACTACTTATGTTCATCCATTGATTTGATGATTAAATATCTGCAAATAAATTATATGAATTCATAGTTCAGCCCTCTGTTTTCTTTTATTCTGTAATAGGTATATTGTAACCATGTGTTCAAGCTAATCAAATCAAAGTTTATTTAGCGCTGTATTTTTAGAATCACGAAGGGTGCTCCAATCGCTTAAAATAACACTCATCAAGATCTCTTGCCTCCGCGTAATAGTCCTCCTCACGTATTATTATTATTATTATTATTACAGAAGATCATCACTTCTCACATTGGTGTTCGTTTAGAAAAAGTTAGATCAAAGCTGAATCAATGTCTTGCAAGATCACATAACGATTCATTAGTATTTTATATAACAGAAATGAATAGCATAGCAGGCCTATAACATTACTGTTCCACCAAAACACCTAATTTCTAATGACATTTTAGGATGGTTCGCTGAAGCTGAATAGTCCCAAAAAAATTATCACGTGCCAAAACTCAGAGCCACTATGCAGGATAGACATTATGCTTTGATTGAAACAAAATACAAGAACGCTTAATAGTTTGTTAACATCATCTGCTCTAATTCGCTCATGGAACAGTAATTCAAGAAGATCAAAATGCATGAAACTGATTGAGATCAATCAAATGATTGGCATACAGATGCAGTTTCACCGGTAAAACGTAAATAATTATCATTCATGACTGACAGTGATGATGGCCCATTTTGAAATTAGGTATGCCTAACTTGGTGTTTGAGGGTACTAAAAATACTGTGCCTTCGGAAAGTATTCAGACTCCTTGATTTTTTTCCAAATTTTGTTACATTACAGCCTTATTCTAAAATGGATAAAATACATTTTTTTCTCAGCAATCTACACACAATACCCCATAATGACAAAGCGAAAACTGGTTTTTATAATGTTTTGCTATGCACTGTATAACATTTTCTTGAGACAATATGTGTGAGCATTGGCAGACGTTGCAATTGGAGGATTCATTTTATACATATTTTATACAGGGCTCTCCAACCCTGTTCCTGGAGAGCTACCATTCTGTAGGTTTTCATTCCAACCCTAATCTAGCCCTTCTGATTCTAATAATTAGCTGGTTTATAAGATTAATCGGGTTAGTTACAACTGGGGTTGGAGTGAAACTCTACAGGACGGTAGCACTCCAGGAACAGAGTTTTAGAGCCATGATAGGTTATTCAATAGGCTACATCTGTCCGTACAAACTTTGATTAGGGAAATGATGACGTCATTTACATATATTTTGCGCTCTGTCATCTAAACAAATAGAACTACACCACTGTAAGTAACATCTGTGGTAGGTCTGTAGCCGGGGGTGTCTGTATGCTGCCCAATGGTTTCATCCATCTAAACAGAAGCCAAAATGCAACCGTACGGTGCTCATTACGAACAAGGTAAATATAGGACCTTGAATGACAGCATCTGTCGCTGACCACTTTTCAGTCTTCTCCATTTACATTGTGCCATAGTTTACACTTGGATTAGCCTACACTGTAATTCATTAAACTGGACTAGATTATTTTACCGCACCAGCATTGCAATCCAATGCATGCACGATTTATGCATTAAACTGAGATATATTGTGGCGTTGTACATTTTTTGGGGGGGCTGTGTTACAGAAGGCTATATCGGTCCGCTAATACAGGACTAGTAAAGACCGAGTGCACTACTTTTGTGAAGAAGAAAAAAGAAAGAAGAAAAAAAAAAAAAATATATATATATATATATTATATATATATATATATATATATATATATATATGAATTCTTTTTTTTTCAGGGGATGCTACAGCACAATCAGCACCCTACTTCCCGTGGCTATGGTTTGGTATAGTACTTAAGGTAGTTGCCATCATTTTGGTGTAATCTACTGCTGTGACTGAGAAAGGAAGGGGGCAGATGCTAGAACATGTTGAAGTGTTTAGACGGCCCCAAGGTTTTCAGTCTGTGTGTAAACAATACTACCTGGCTAGGGACATTCATAGTGTCAATTTCCACAACAATTTAAGGCGTTGAAGCGCGAGGTTCAACTTCTCCGTGGCTACCACGCTGGAACAACGTGAAGAGAACCCATGCACATGTGCAGATACTGTGTGTGAATGCAAAGTCTCCCGCCTCGCTCATCTCTATATCTTCGGTGCTGCACATGGCAACGTAATTTCGCTTTTAATATATTTAATATAGATCACATGGACAATAAAATAAATCAGATTTTCTATATGAATAGACTTGCTAAAGTTCCAAAATGCAGCATTTTGACATGTCACTGTGCATTCTGTGACTTTAGGAAGATCTTAACCCCAACATTTATACACGTTTTCACCATCACTGTAAAGCCCTAGTTATTTTGTTGCTTTGACAAAGTCATTTCCAAAGATTATTATTTATTTAATGTTATTAGTGATGATTTTAAAGTTGAAAAAAAACCTCCCTCATTTTAAGGTCAACCCTGTTACATGAACTGAACTCTCGTTTTAATATGGTGAAACTATTCATTTATAAATATTTGTTTTCAAAAGAAACATTGAACATCTAATAGTCAACTCACAGTATAAAAGCAGGTGAGCTGGTTCTACTCTTTTTGGCCATTTTCTGGTGTTTTCTGGTGGAAAACTGAGTGGGTCGAGCATAACATATCAACCCTGTAACCCATAGATAGACAGGCTAGAAATGTTTTAACAATTGACATTTTGTTGTGACGCTTGCATTCAATTGCCCATCCCTGTTGCACAAAATAAGCTTCCATTTCCCCATTCACAAGGGGATTTATGGATGATTTAAGAGGAAGCAATCAAACCTGTTATGGTCAACTTTTATTGGCATTTATTTGACCTCTTGAGATGGGAATGTGTTTTTTTTTGACTGAATGTTAAAATGAGGTGAAATAAAGCCTATTTTCTTTATCACCAAGTTACACTACTCCAAAGGCACCTAAATGGGTGGAACGACCCACATATATCTAATACCTTATTATAAGAGAATACTGTGATAAGTAAGTACAAACTATAGCCAATTGACTCCAGAAACCTAATATTTATACCTAGTTAGGCCAGGATACTCAGACATAGGCCAGTAGAAGAGGACTGCCTCCCTGTCATGGACACATAAAAGCAACACATTCCTCTACAAAGCAAATCAATTACGGTGTAAACAGCCTTCACAAAACCAGCACAGTTCCATTCACTTAACTTCAAAGCTATCTGGGCCATCTAGGCCTTGCGGCTGTGCTCTGCATTCATATATTTATTTTGTTTGCTATGGTCAGCCCAGATGGGCACAATGAAGTGTTTTCTCCCTCTGATTTACTTGTTTATCCCAGACAAGACATCACATGGATCTCCTGGCACATGTCCCGTACAGCATGTGGAACACATTATCCTCATCCTGCCACTTTAGTCTGCCACTGGAGGCCTGTGTCTGTGTGTGTGCTCCAGCTGCAACCCAACAACACAACACTGTGGTAATCAGTGACGCATCACAGACATAAGGTCATAGTCAGACGTAGACAGGCTAAGGAGGTTTTAATGAGATGATTCTCACAGACGATTTCCAAGGTATATTGTAATTAATATCTCAGACCACCCAGCAGTAGCACACTCACCACTAATGACATTTATTGGTCCTAACACTTAGGGGAAGCAAATCCTGGTGCATTGTTTTGAAGCAAACTCTTCACTTAACGTGCAGATGTAGGATCTTAATTTGATCATCCTGTTGTTGCAAGACATTTCCTGAACAGTAGGAAATGCCAACTTGTAATGTATTTTAGGTTTAAAAAGGCTTCTAAAGTTTGTAATTTCCCTTTGTTAGTGAGAATGTCAACCGTTATTCAGGGAGGAAGCAGACCAGTTTGTTGCAAGAGCGCCGTGTGACAAAGAGCTTGATGAAGAGAGACCCTCTAGCAAACTTACAAGTTAATTTAGAGATGGGAGTGTCACGGACCTACATATGCCACTTAAATGTGTCAAAACAGAATTTCCCAATTATCCAAAAAGCTTTCTTAAAACTTTAATTATTAACTTCAGTCCCTATTTCATTGAACAAAAAAAAACATTTTTTTTTTTGTAAAATTAGATTTCTATATATCTACCCATTCAATGTGAAAGAGAAGATAAATTGATTAGTGACAGACTAAATAATAAATTACTTTGTTCCTTAATAAAAATTAGTTACTTACAGCTTTCTGCTGGGTGTTAAGGAGGGCAGGTGACAGTCCCTCGGCTCTCTCCGGGTCGCTGGAGATGTCGTCCTCTGATTCCTCCCAGGAGGAGGAGAAGCCTGTGGAAGAGGCTGAGGAGGAGGACAGCTTCCTCAGGGCTCGGGATGACCTGGGGCTGTGCTGGGGCTCGCTGCTCCGATCACAACCTTCTCCCTGGGCCTCCATCCCGTGGTCCGTTACTATGACTGCTGGGATGGTGGTCCCCACCTCTGGGCAGCTCCCCTCTCTGTCGGCCCAGGCCGAGGCTGCTTGTAGCTGGGTTTCCGTTGGCTCCGTTCCTGCCTTTGTCAGGCAGGTCTGGGCCCTCTCCGCAGGGCGCTCACTGTCGCTGCCTGCCAATAAGCTGCCAATCCCCAGTGAACTCGGGGAGTGACTGCTTGCTGAACTGTCAGCTTGGGACCAAGTTCCTGCTGATTTCTTCACAAGTAGACTTCCCTGTTCCGTATTTGGGTCAGCCGTGCTATTTTCTATTCTCCCATTCCCTGTTACTCCCTGCTCCGAGCGGAGACACAATTTCCCATTCTGGAGTTCCTTGGGAATGCTTGGAGAGCAGTCTCTCTGTGGGGGGTTGAGGGTGGGCACCTGGGTGGCCTGACTGGCCTGGGAGGCTGGGCCTGTTCTGCGCGGGGCCCTAGGGCTGCGCTGGATCTCAGCGTTCTGAACCTGGGTGCGCAGGCCAGAGATCTGGGCCTCGAACAGACCCACCTTCTTATTGACCTCCACATTCAGGAGCTCCCGGTGGATCTGCAGGAGCTGCACTGTGCGTTTCACCTCCCCATTTGGGGCCTCATCATCTCCGTTGCTGCTGAGCCGGCGGACACGGTTGCCCACGATCACCCCCAGGGTATCAGGGTGGCGGCAAGGGGAGCGGGCCCTGGGGCTGCTGGGGCCTGGAGAGGGGGGAAAGACGAAGGAGCCCCCAGGGGAGCCAGGACTCAGGCTGCCAGGGCTGTAGGGGCCCCCAGTCACCAGGAGTTGGCAGTAGGTGGAGCGGTCTGGCACAGGCAGCACAGGCCTCCCAGTCCGAGGGCTGCTCTCACTCTTCAGATTGTTGCTATTCATCATAATCAGACTGCTCAGGGCATAAGCAGCCATAGTATCAGACTGGTACTGTCAGTATGGGCTCCCATCTAGCTCTAGTCCTGGTTGGTGCTCTGGCATCTACACACCACTATAGCATTTGGTGGGGTATGTGAAAGGAGAGGTTGAATTTCCTGCTGAATCTTCTATGGAGAAGAGTTGTTGAAGAGGAAAAACAAAACATAGTCAGTAAAAGCTTCAATAAAGGCTGAAATTATATGACTTGCATTTGAATGAGAATAAAGCTTATTTCCCACACTGTGGAGTGTGGACTAATGACTGTGTAGCTTTCATTTTGTTCTAAAAATATGACCCAGAAAATCCCTCACAAAGGTAGCATTCCTTCCCAAGGCAAGGCCTATACAAGATACAAATCAATGTTGCATGAAATAGTAATGTGTTTGCTTTTTCTCTAGCTAAGAAAATACCCAGAGTTTAACTTTTGTTACTTAAAATCTACTGCAGGTAATGAGACACAAGAATATATTTACTTGTTGCCATTAGTCTTAGAGAGAGATTCACTGTAGCTCTCTACCGTAAACTACATGTTCCTGAAATGGAATGATACAGCTATTTGGCCTTGCTCTTTTATGACGTGCTTGTCTACTCAGTTTTCTTTTTAATCTAGGGCAGCCCCCACACTTTGTCTGCGAATGAGGTCCAGCAGCGTTTGAGGAAATAAAGTTTTAAGTCTTCTTCTGGACAAAATACAAAGTATATTCCAAATACCTAAAACATATGCTTCTGAAGGAGAACATCCACACGGCCATTTATGTCTATGCTTCAGTGAGACAGAAATGGGATTAATAGCGTAATACTTTCAGACTGCATTCCTGAATCTTTATATCACATACCGTTGGTTTAGTTAACCTGTGACACAAAACAGTCAAAACAAATAGTCCCATAACAAGGCTTGTAGGCTATTTTGAGAGTGAGTAAGCATATTGTGACTGAGCTCAAAGGTAGGGATCTAGAAACAAGTATCCCACTGGGCATAGATGTCAATTCAACATCTATTCCACGTTGGTTCAACGTAATTACATTGAAATGACGTGGAAACAACATTGATTCAACCAGTGTTTGCCTAGTGGGATACTGTTACTGTAGGTTAATTGCAGTGACTAGAGTCTCTGGAAAATATGTGAATAATAATAAACATAAAAGGCAGAAGGAAAGATTAAGTGTAAGCTACATTTATATTAAATACTGCAAGATTAGTGTTTCAGGGGGCAGGCAGAGAAGAACACATCAAGTATTCCCTTTTAAGGGAAAAGAGCTGATGCAAGACATTTAAGAAGTATTGTTTAAAGGGCACCCTGGATCAGAACCCAGAAAATCATCACCCCTGCTGAATGTATGTTACACAAACAAAACATTGACTTAACATTTCAAAATGAGTCCCTGTTAACTTTACCACACAGAGTTGGGCTTTGGATTTTCCTATGAATGACGTAGGTTCTAAATTAGTTTTAGTTGCTTTGAAAATGGCACACTTGTCTATATTCTGAACAAGCCCACAGTAGATCTATATCGTTACACTTACACACCATGGAACAACAATTCATTACCTTATAGAAAATACTACTGTTCACCTCAAACTGAAATGTTGGTTAACATGTGGCATAATGCTACAATAACAGCTGCAGTGTGGCTCCCCACACAAGCCTCCCCAGTCCCCACCATCTGGAGGCAGAGAGGAGGAGGAGAGCCAGGCAGGAGATGTCAGCCAGGTAGCCTAGTGGTTGGAGCATTGGGCCAGTAACCAAAAGGTTGCTGGATCGAATCCCCGAGCTGACAAGGTCAAAACCTGTTGTTCTGCCCCTGAACAAGGCAGTTAACCCACTGTTCCCCAGTAGGCTGTCATTGTAACTAAGAATTTGTTCTTAACTGACTTTCCTAGTTAAATAAAGGTTACATTTATTTCACAGGGACACCATTGTGCCTGGGGACAGGTCAGATTCTGACCGACTACTTAGCGTCTCTCTCTCCCAGTCAGACCCACACCTCTCAGAGGCAAAGTGACACTTCCAGCCTCTATAGAGGGAGTAGAACCTGTGATGGTTCCCATGAACTCTCCATCACTTCCTTGGAACTTAGTCAGCAATGACTAACTCAAATGACTGGCTCTCTTTGTATGACCGGGCAAAAAAATATACTAATGCAAACAGCGCAAATAGAAAAAAAGAAAACATGAGGATTTGCCAAAGATAAATCTGGTCCATACAATAAATGGACTGCGGTGGCTGTATTTCATTGGGACTTGTTTGAACTAATATTCAATGATTTACAAGTTTGTTTTGTTTTATTTGTATATTGTTTTACTTTGACAATAATTGGTTCATATGACATGAAGCAGATGCTCTCCAGTACAATAACTACATATCTCTGTCAAACACGTGGTAATCTATAGCTGCATCTGAGCTTTACTGCAAGCTCAATTTGCCATTGTTATAAAATGCTTACTGGGCTTGGAGCATTACCATCATGACATTCTTTAGCAAATCCACGTAAATATTTTTGCTAATCTAATAACAAGAAGAAACCCAAGAGAAAAAGTGCAGTAGTTTATAAGCTTAGTAGTAGTAGTAATCATTAGTAATTTTTCTCTGACCTTCTTTGATACAATAGCAATAATAATAAACATATGTATTATTGTTATTATTAATAATATCATTATCATCAGCAGCATCAGTATCTGGGCTATATCCTTATAGTTGTTGTAACAGAGTTCCAAAATTGTTGATACATTTTAACAACAAAGTAACAACTTGTTTCTGCTGTTACTCTGTTATGTTCAATCAATATGATTCAACAAAAATTGTTTTTTCCCTTGTTGCCAATAGCTAAATACAACAGTACCTCATATCACTTATTTATTTTTCACATTACTATCTTGGTGAGCAGTGTGGGTGTAAATAAAGGCTAAAAAGCTGTTATATAAAGAACGTTTTATCTAAATAGCTTTTACCCACGCAATTCAATTCATTCTGACAATTTGCTTGGAAAGTTTAAAAGACACTAAACAGACTCATTGGAGATGAGTGTCTTACCTTGTACTAACAGACACCTCGTCCTAATAGAAACCCCTCTATGAGTTCTGCAATATCGAACGGGTGGCTGTCCGACCAACCATCAAAGCCGATGAGAATGTATACAGTACAAAGTGCTATCCAGCGCGTCTCAGAACATTCAATATCTGTTGAGCGAACTTCACACAACACACAATCTTCTTCTTTCCGGACAGGCAAAAGGAAGGCCAGTTCTCCCAGAAATGAACTTTTTCTCCCGCTGCGTGTCCAAAATACTTGCTCTTATGACCCCTTGAGTTCTTCAACACCTCGCTTCGGCGTAGTAGGCTACTAGGCTGTTGTTTGCTTGGTGTAGGCTACTACAAAAAGCAGGAAGGAAGTAGACACAGACAGTCATTACTACGCAACAAACAGATTTTCTCTCAATTGCCTAGCAGGGAAGAAAAAAGCTTGATACGCACACAGCCTTGAGTTGAGACGTCACCGACGACGTTTTTGGTTGTGTTTTTGTCTGGGCTAGTGCATCTGGATTGGGTCGTCACATAATAAAACTTCATTGGAGTGAAATGTATGTATAATAAACGATAATGTAAAACAATATAACATTTTTGTAATATTAGTGACATGATATTATAGTCACATCACATTCTGCATGTTTGTTCTGCGTTGTATAGCCACAAACCATGCAAAAGGTGAAATGTTACCCGTCACTACAAAGACATTTTCTAACTTTATGGAGAATTGATCACTGTTCAATCAAACAGTGTATTATTTACTTTATTCTAGATTTTAAAGCAAACGTTTTATTGAAGAAATATTATATAATATTATAGGACTACCTACAGCGAATATTAGCCTTTTTTACTTGACTATCACTTCCTGTCCCTGCTCTTAGCATAACTTTAGCATATTGCTATTTTACATGGCTCTAGGGGAAAGTGTTAATTTCCCTAATGGCTCTTGGACTCCCTTATCAACCAAATCAGACCATGCATTAATAATTCTACATTACTGTCTTGTAGGCAAGTTGTAAAACATTTTTCTCACAATTGTTATTCAAATAATTTGTAATTAATTTATCATTTATGTTACTCAATATGATATCAATAACCATTTTAACCTTTTTGGAAGCCTCCGTATGACCATACAAATAGCATTGTGCAGAATGAGTGTGAAACAGATATCTGTAAAATTCACATACTAACTTATCTATTTCATAAATTCAATCAGTCATTTGCTGTAAAGCAGTCATTTCTTTACCCATTAAAATTCTAGCTCATGATTTTGTAGATCAGTGGACAAACCAATGACCAATGACCATTTAGTAGAAGGGAGGGAAGTGTGTCAGCTGGCAGACTAACCTGAATGGAAAATGCTGGTGGCCTTTCTGATTTGAATGAGCCTAGTTGCCTGATAGGTGGTATGAAAATTAACTTTCCAGTCCCTTGAGGTTTCAGACCAGGTTAGGTCATTCTGGCCCTCAAATGAAAATGATTGCCTCATGTTTGACAATTTTAGTGTCATCTGCAATAAACAATGTCTGTTATTGCACAATGTCCAGCGTGCAGCCCCACACACTCAGACACTTTTCTGAAGTTAATAAAGAGAGAAGATTTACACAAGCTTTAGACACATAGTCACAGATCTACTGTGGTGTATACTTCAGTGAAACAGCATAGTATTAGTAGTCTCTGTTGCTAAGACAGAAAGATTGTATTTAAAAACAGCATATAAACACTGGATCATTTTTGGGCGGATGTGAATGTTTGCATATGTACCTGTGTTTGTGTGTGAGTGTGTGTGTGTGTGGTGTGTGTGTGTGTGTGTGTGTGTGTGTGTGTGTGTGTATACGTGCGTGTGTGTGTTTGGTTTTACTATCCTTGAGACCAAAAGTCCTCACAAGGATAGTAGAACAAGGAAACATTTAGACAAGTGGGGACATTTCGCCAGTTCCCACAAGGAAAAATGATACACAATTAGGGTTAGGTTAAGGGTTAGGGTTAGGGTTGGGTTTAGGGTTAGATTTTGAATGGGAATCAATTGATTGGTCCAAAACAAGGATAGTAAAACAAACGTGTGTGTGTGTGTGTGTGTGTTTGTGTGTGTGTGTGTGTGTGTGTGTGTGTGTGTGTGTGTGTGTGTGTGTCTGTGTGTGTGTCTGTGTGTCTGTGTGTGTGTAACCTCAGTGTTCCCTACAACTGAGTTTGTGTCATGTTTACCTTACAAGTAGTCAGAAATTAACTGTATAATGTGTGTGTCTGTCATACACGGACATCAACATCATGAGTACTTTCTATGCCCCATAAGGAGAGGCATCATGAGGTGAACTTTGAGATAATATCCCTGTATGTCAATAAAGACCAATCACATGGAAAATCTATGGCTGCGAGGCACTACCCAGATCTGTTGTTCACTGAGGTAAAAAGAAAAATCTATATGCATCCCTGACCTATGCAGATGTTGGTGGTTATCATTTGTCAAATGTCAAGTGCACAGTGCATGGTCTCTCATTTCAGTCTCTTTTTATCAATACATGTAATGGAGTGTGACTTTATCCTGTGAATGATCGAATAAAGAAATTAGATGCCAGGAGAGGGCCTGTGATTTCATTTCTCAACTACCTGACTGTTACCATATTGATCATTGGAAATTATATCAATCAACAACAGAATATTGTTAATGAAGCTGTTATGGCTACTGCATAAAAAAAGATACAGATGATGCAACACTATACATATACTACATACAAATATGAACTGAATGAGAAGCGAGGTCAAATAAACGAAAAAGTGTAGTCCACTTTCATAAATTCTTCAAAGTCGTTTCTCGCTCGCCTATATATTCCACAGGTGATGTAATTTGCCAGTCACGTACGCCATCGCGTGACGGATATTGGTACCGCAAATGTGTAAACGTTTTTATAAGAGGAAAACTTTAGAAAAAATACTAGTAGGTGGCGATAAATATTCACATAAAACACCTGTCTTTTTACAATATAAACAAAAAATCACTAACCAACCAGGTATATAATTTGATGGTCTACTACGATATTTCTGTAATATAACGAATAAAAGCAACGTTGACTTGTATCTCTCTATTAGCCACATTTAGTTTGTGAACTAGGACTTTTTGACACATGAGAGAGCAGGTCAAACTATTGTTTTAAATATCACACTATATAACATCTTTCACGTCATGGATTCTCATGTATACAATGTTGTACGTTTTTACAGTGTAGCTTATTTATAAAGGTCGTCATTAGTTACCACAGCCACAATCTCATGAACCCCGCCTATTGGTACAATTTCTATTCTTTAACATTTATTTTAAACCTAACCTTAACCCTAACCTTAACCACACTGCTAACCTTATGCCCAAATCCAATTATTATTTTTTCATACATTTTTACGATATAGCCAATTTTGAGTTTGTGGCTGTGCTATCTAGTGGAAACCACCGCTAAAACCGCCCTTATAACAGGATTCTGACTTTTCATTGGAGAGTACACCCTTTCGTTTGACAATTGACCAATGACGGATCAGTATTCAGCCACCAACTCTCCAAAACAGACCACCTCGCTCAGTACACGACCAATAGAAGATGTTCAGGGGCGGGGTAAAATGCCTTTGACAATCACAGTTCTGAGTTGGTAAACAGCCTTGACCTCATGGTGGAAGACACTGTTAGGGGACGAGGCAGCATAGCATTGAAAATAAATCCAGACATTCGTAATTACTGGGGGTAAGTGTTTTTTTTCTTCTATGACAAGTATAGTGCTTGAAATAATTGAATGAATACATATTGCTTCTCCCTGGTTTGACAATTTGGACATTGCATTGGCGAAAAAACGAATCGTCTCATTTGCCTTAACGTGACCTAGCTAAAGTTTTGCTAACGTTAATGTTATCAGAGTAACTAGCTGGATAGCTATCCGAATGTCAGTGAATACAACATGTCTGAAAATTGTAGTTAGTTAGTTTACTGACATTGCACCGAGATATTGAATGCAAATCGGACGAAATCCAAACATTTTAACTCATGATGCAGTATACATCTTACAAAGGAAGCAATACAACATGTATCTACAGGCATCAAACTTTCACGTGCATGCATGATCTGCTATCTGGTGTGACATTTGGCCGACAATAGGTAATTCATAAATGCTCATTTTTGCATATATTTAAATCAGCTTGTAGAAGTGAATGACGTCTGTATTTTGAGAAAGTAAATGGGCAGAGTAATCATGAGCATGAAGAAGAATCGTTTGCACTGTGTTGGTAGTTTTGCCGCCTGAAGGACAAAGCTCTGTCAACGGTCACAAAGGGTTAGAAGAGGAGCTTGCTGGCCCATAAACAACATTCTGTACCAGCGACAGCTGTGACACATGCACACCACATGCCTGGTTATTTTCAAAGCAGAGGACTACCAACAAGTGTGTGTCTGCTAATGGGCTGCTTTGCATTATTATTATTATTATTATTAGGCTGTGCCTAGCCAGATACAGTAAAGGACAAACTGTATCACTGAAATTAAGTGGATAGGCTGCAATGCAGTTACTCTGTACAGTGTGAGGCTCTCTTTATGGCCTGCAGTTAGCTTTTCACCTGAAAGTTGTTCAAGTCCTATACTTGACAGTTTTGTGGCTGCATGACTTTAATGATAAGACATTGAATCGTACAGTACAGGCTTTAAATGGCGTACTGTAAAGCAGACGTAACACGTTTATATAGTTTGCTTGATTGGTTTGTTAACTTCTGCATTCTTTTCATGGTTTGTAACTTTTCTGGCAAGTATTCTTGTCAACTGTTGCTTTTATCAATGTGACCAATAGAGCAAGCAGTGACCGAATGCAATCATATCTAGTCATAGCTGCAGAGGAAATCTCTCATATTGATTTTGGTTTAAGAGGCCATTGTTGATGTGCAGAGCTAGGCAGCACGTGGGTTCCTAGATTGGCAGGAACAATAGGAAAATTGTGGTGAGTTACAGTGCATTCGGAAAGTATTCAGACCCGTTGGGTTTTTCCACATTTTGTTATGTTACAGCCTTATTCTAAAATTGATACAATTATTTTCCTCATCATTCTTCACACAATACCCCATAATGACAAAGTGAAAACAGGTTTTTAGAAATGTATGCAAATGTATAAAAAAATAACAAACAGCTACCTTATTTACATAAGTATTCTGACCCTTTGAGACTCGAAATTCAGCTCAGGTGGATCCTGTTTCCATTGATCATCCTTGAGATGTTTCTACTACTTGATTGGAGTCCACCTGTGGTGAATTCAATTGATTGGACATGATTTGGAAAAGCACACCTGTCTAATAAGGTTCCCCAGTTGACAGTGCATGTCAGAGCAAAAACCAAGCCATGAGGTCGAAGGGGAAGGGTACCAAAAAATGTAATAGTGACCTCCATCATTCTTAAATGGAAGAAGTTTGGAACCACCAAGACTTCCTAGAGAAGGCCGTGGGCCAAACTGCGCAATCGAGGGAGAAGGGCCTTGGTCAGGGAGGTGACCATGAACCCAATGGTCAGTCTGACAGAGCTCCAGAGTTCCTCTGTGGAGATGTGAGAACCTTCCAGAAGGACAACCATCTCTACAGCACTCCACCATTCAGGCGTTTATGTTAGTGGCCAGATGGAAGCCACTCCTCAGTAAAAGGCACATGACAGCCTGCTTGGAGTTTGCCAAAAGGCACCTAAAGGACTCTCAGACCATGAGAAACAAGATTCTCTGGTCTGATGAAAACAAGATGGAACTCTTTGGCCTGACTGCCAAGCGTCACATCTGGAGGAAACCTGACACTATCCCTACGGTGAAGCATGGGGGTGGCAGCATCATGCTGTGGGGATGTTTTTTCAGTGGTAGAGACTGGGAGACTTGTCAGGATGAACGGTGCAAAGTACAGAGAGATTCTTGATGAAAACCTGCTCTAGAGCGCTCAGGACCTCAGACAGTGGCAAAGGTTCACTTTCCAACAGGACAACGACCCCAAGAACAGCCAAGACAACGCAGGATTGGTTTCGGGACAAGTCTCAATGTCCTTGAGTGGCCCAGCCAGAGCGCGGACTTTAACCCGATCGAACATCTCCGGAGAGACCTGAAAATAGCTGTGCAGCAACGCTCTCCATCCCACCTGACAGAGCTTGAGAGGATCTGCAGAGAAGAATGGGAGAAACTCATCCCGGAGTCGCCTCTTCACTGTTGACGTTGAGACTGGTGTTTTGCGGGTACTATTTAATGAAGCTGCCAGTTGAGGATTTGTGAGGCGTCTGTTTCTCAAACTAGACACTCTAATGTACTTGTCCTCTTGCTCAGCTGTGCACTGGGGCCTCCCACTCTTTCTATTCTGGTTAGAGCCAGTTTGCGCTGTTCTGTGAAACGAGTAGTATACAGCGTTGTACCACATCTTCAGTTTCTTGGCAATTTCAGATGGAATAGCCTTCATTTCTCAGAACACGAATAGACTGACGAGTTTCAGAAGAGTTCTTTGTTTTTGGCCATTTTGAGCCTGTAATCGAACCCACAAATGCTGATGCTCCAGATACTAAACTAGTCTAAAGAAGGCCAGTTGTATTGCTTCTTTAATCAGCACAACAGTTTTCAGCAGTGCTAACATAATTGCAAAAGGGTTTTCTAATTATCAATTAGCCTTTTTAAAATGATAAACTTGGATTAGCTAATACAACGTGACATTGGAACACAGTGATGGTTGATGGTAATGGGCCTCTGTTTTCAAGTTTTCATAACAATCGGTAAGATTATGGCCGATTACATTGCAATCCATGAGGAAACTGCGTTGTAGGCTGACCATCTGTTACACGAGTGCAGCGTCAAAAGGACCTTGTGGCTGCAATGAGCCAAGGTAGGTTGCTAACTAGCAATAATCTTATCTTTGTAAAAAAACAATCAATCTTCACATAATCACTAGTTAACGACATATGTTTGATATTACTAGGTTAACTAGCTTGTCCTGCGTTGCATATAATCAATGCGGTGCCTGTTAATGTATCATTGAATCACAGCATACTTCAACTTTTCCAAACAGGTAATGATTTAACAAAAGCGCATTTGCGAAAAAAGCACATTCGTTGCACAAATGTACCTAATCATGAACATCAATGTATTTCTTAAAATCAGTACACAGAAGTGTATTTTTTTTTTAAACCTGCATATTTAGTTAATATTGCCTGCTAACATGCGTTTATGTTAACTAGGGAAATTGTGTCACTTCTCTTGCGTTCAGTGCAGGCAGAGTCAGGGTATATGTAACAATTTGGGCTCCCTGGCTCGTTGCGAACTGTGTGTCTTCCTAACAAAGACCATTATTAATTTGCCTGAATTTTACATTATGACATAACATTGAAGGTTGTGCAATGTAACAGCAATATTTAGACTTAAGGTTGCCACCCGTTCAACAAAATACGGAATGGTTCAGTATTTCACTGAAAGAATAAACGTTTTGTTTTCGAAATTATAGTTTCCGGATTTGACCATATTAATGACCAAAGGCTCGTATTTCTGTGTGTTTATTATAATTAAGTCTATGATTTGATAGAGCAGTCTGACTGCCCAAACGGCGTTCCATACAAATCCTGGTTGAGAATGAAACGACTGAACAAATGAACAAAGAAACAGCACAGCAAGTAAGTGAAAGAAATAGGTTTTGATTATGTTTTACTGGTAATGGGGACATACGTAAATACCAATAAAATAACTTTTTGGTGTGTGTGCAACCTTTATTTCACTCGGCTAGTCAGTTTAGAATAAATTCTTATTTACAATGACGGCCCACCCCAGCCAAACCCGGATGACGCTGGGCCAATTGTCCGCTGCCCTATGGGACTCCCAATCACGGCCGGATGTGATAGTCTGGATTCGAACCAGGAACTGTAGTGACGCCTCTTGCACTGAGATGCAGTGCCTTGGACCGCTGCGTCTGTGTGTGTGTTAACTATTTAAATGAACTAGAATGCTTAAACGTCTGCTAAAATTTGAAATATTGGTTATCAGTATCGTTTTTTTGGCACGGAAAATATCAGATATCGGTATCGGCCAAAAATGTAATATCGTTGCATCACTAAATTTTACAATGTCATAAAATTAACAAAATCAAAAAGGGTAATTTTTAAGGTTAATATTAATGTTTAATGTTGAATCAATTCGTGTGAGATTGTATTTCAGAATCTAGACATACACTACATGTTAGAGCACACTATAAGGAGTATAATGACACCAAGTTGTCTGTATCATTCACGGATCATAGGGTTTTAGAGGAGGCATGTATAGGTCTAAAAAGGGCCTAAAATGGCCACTTTCATTAAGATTTTTAAGAAAACTATTTGTGATACAAACTTAAAAAGCATGTCAAACATCCGACACTTATTTTCCATCTACGCTGGCGTGGAATCTCCCATTGACACAAACAAATTCCTTTTCTGAATACCAAAGTGCATGTGGATCAGGCTCTGTCTGACCTACAGACTGCTTTCATTGTTTTACAAAAAGCAGTAATTGACCTTAAATTAATATTGAATGGCTAAAGATTTAGGCATCTGTACTTTGGATGGGGCCCAAATTGATTGTGTTGCTGCTTACAAATATCTGGGCATTTGGATAGACAATACATTTTCTCTAAAAAAAAAAAAAAAAAAAACATAGAAGAGTCTCTCGCTTAATAGAAAGCAGATCATTCAGTTGACGTTCCTACCGGTTGTAGACTATGGTGACATCATCTACACGAATGCAGCTGCCACTGCATTAAAGCCGTTAGCTGCAGTTTACCACAGCGCACTTCCTTTTATTACGGGTGACAGGTTTTGTACTCTCCCTGAATTCTCTATCAGAAAGTAGTCCGGCCCTCTCTGATGTCGCGTATGTCGAATCATTGCATTCTTTTGAGGCCTGTTTACAAAGCCCTTCTATAAAACCTTCTGCATAATACTACTAAACATCGATACTAACCTATAGAAGTACGAGAGCCATCACTGTGACCGTGTACGGTAACTCTTCAAATTCCTTCTGTCACTACAGATTTCTGCAAAACAGCTTGTAGTTTGTTCAAGGACTGACCCCAATTAGCCAACTGGTCAATTGTTTGGTCGTTAGGCTATTGGTCTAACAAGATTGTTTAAGTCGAGCAGTAATTGATAGATATATTTGCGCCCAGCTCAGTGAACGACTCCATTGCGGAGGCCTAGACTAAAAGCCAATTTATGCTTGATCCGAAAATGTGGTCCGAGGCTCCGTATGGAGGGTGTGAAGCAATTGCGGGGCATGCAGAGGCCAAATCGAGCGCTGTACTGCATCGCCATGCACCTCCCAAATGTTGTAACAGCTCCGCATTGGCATGATTGGTTGAATGTAGGTGGGGGTGGTACATCCTGTAGAAAACACAAACTCCCTTCCTTGACAACAGCTCTGTCCTGCTCCACGACACGCAAGATGTATGAATGCCCTGACTTCTGCTGAGGCCTTATCACTGTAAATACAGAAGTCGGATTGACCATGGGCCCAGATGCACAATGCACTAATCTCTCCAGAATGGGCACTCTCCTGCCAATTTGTGCAGTGTCAGTGTTTCATAACTTCATTGTGTGAATTGTTTGTGTTTGATTGTTAGTGTATATCAATTCCCCATTACATATCACTTGTAGTAGATTTACTGTTAATTAGGTTGTGAAGAAATTACTGTAACCAATGCTACACTTGTGAGAAACAGGTTTTGGTTTATTTCATTCCATTTATGAGTTTTGTCAATTTAGTCATTGTCTTTTGTTTGGAGGCCTATAGGCTACCTGGCCTGCGTGCAAATGTAGGCATAAATGTGCCCATTTTGGTGATCTGGTAGTATTTCTGATTCCAGGGTTTTCCTTTATTTTTACTATTTTCTACGTTGTAGAATAATAGTGAAGACATCACAACTATAAAATAACACATAGAATCATCATGTAGTAACCAAAAAAGTGTTAAATCAAAATATATTTTATTGTATATTCTTCAAAGTATCCACCCTTTGCCTTGATGACAGCTTTGCACACGCTTGACATTCTCGCAACCAACTTCATGAGGTAGTCACCTGGAATGCATTTCAATTAACAGGTGTGCCTTGTTAAAAGTTAATTTGTGGAATTTCTTTCCTTCTTACTGCATTTGAGCCAATCATTTGTGTTGTGACAAGGTAGGGGTGGTATACAGAAGATAGCCCTATTTGGGAAAAGACCAAGTGCATATTATGGCAAGAACAGCTCAAATAAGAGAAACGACAGTCCATCATTGCTTTAAGACATGAAGGTCAGTCAATCCGGAACATTTCAAGAACTTTGAACGTTTCTTTGAGTGCAGTCGCAAAAACAATCAAGCGCTATGATGAAACTGGGTCTCATGAGGCACTGCCACAGGAAAGGAAGACCCAGAGTTACCTCTGCTGCAGAGGACAAGTTCATTAGAGTTACCAGTCTCAGAAATTGCAGCCCAAATAAATGCTTCACAGAGTTCAACTGACACATCTCAACATCAACTTTTCAGATGAGACTGTGTGAATCAGGCCTTCATGGTCGAATTGCTGCAAAAACAACACTACTAAAGGACACCAATAAGAAGAAGAGACTTGCTTGGGCCAAGAAACATGAGCAATGGACATTAGACCGGTGTACTTTTGGTCTGAGTCCAATTTGAGATATTTGGTTCCAACTGCGTAGGTGAACGGATGATCTCTGCATGTGTGGTTCCCACCGTGAACCATGGAGGAGCGGTTCGGTGTGCTTTGCTGGTGACACTGTCTTTGATTTATTTAGAATTCAAGGCACACTTGCGTATAGGAAAACCAGCCAACAGGTGCTCAGCATATGTGGGAACTCCTTCAAGACTGTTGGAAAAGCATTCCAGGTGAAGCTGGTTGAGAGAATGCCAAGAGTGTGCAAAGCTGTCATCAAGGCAAAGGGTGGCTGCTTTGAAGAATCTAAAATACATTTTGATATGTTTAATACTTTTTTTTTTTTGGTTACTACACAATTCCATGTGTTATTTCATAGTTTTGATCTCTTCACTATTATTCTACAATGTAGAAAATAGTAAAAATAAAGAAAAACCCTGGAATGAGTAGGTGTTCAAACTTTTGAATGGTACTGTATGTAATTGAGATATTTCTGGATTTCATTTTAAATAACTTTGCAAAAATGTCTTTACATGTTTTCACTTTGTTATTATGGGGTATTGTGTGTAGGTTGGTGGGGGAAAATATATTTAATCAATTTTGAATTCAGGCTGTAACACAACAATGTGGAATAAGTCAAGGGGTATGAATACTTTCTGAAGGCACTGTATGTGTGGTGTGTGAATGCAGGGGTAGTCTGGCTGGCTAGTATGCAGTAGTTACTCTGTTGCCCAATAAATTAGACAACGTTACTGTGACCTTGTTTCAAGCGAGGGCGTCCTTGAAATTAAAGTGTTTTCTCTAATATATGAAGAACCATTTGATCCATGGCTCTGTGACACGATTGACTGATTTCTATGCGCCCTGATTTGTAAAGAGAAGATCATACCCATAAATGGTTTCTGGGAAGAAGGCTATACGCAAGATATCGTTGCTTGATGATTTGAATTCATCACCAGCTATGAATAACCATACAAGCCATTACTAACATTAAGTCAAACTATTTCTTAAGGGGACCTTGGTGTTTCTTCACAGTGAGTATGCAACCTGCTTGGTTCCCAACTACTTCAGAACACAGGCTAATTCTAAAGCCCTCGGAGTCCCAGGATGGCCAAGCTGTCACCAAGCACAAACAATCCTTCCTTTTGACTAGCTTAACTCCTCCGTTCATTTTAAATCCTATGTGATTCTGCCCTCACTCAGCGTCCACTGTCCCCTCATCACCAGCCAGGGAAAGTGAAGCACAGGACTGGACTGTGTGTCCCAGTTCAGTCTAGCATTTTAGACCCATGTAATTGATCAATATGACTGAAATCCCTGAATTGTGTCCTGGTATTACCTGGTAGAAGAATTTTGATTGTGTTTGGTCTCTGCCAGCCCAGTTATGTCATTTTACAATAATGAGATTTGAAAAAGGCAGATAATCTAGTTGTAAAGCCACATTTCAGTGGCCTTTCTCTATCACTTACTGATGAAAGAAACTTGTGAGTATGACATGGCATTATAGCAAAAAATAACTGACCAGCAGTGGATACTATCAAAGTCCTTTCCATGCCAAGCCTTCCCGTTTTCCTTCCAGAGAATGTTTAGTAGAGACATGCTCATGTTTGTTGTAACGTAACACCTTTTGATTCCCGGTGTAGCCCGGGCGTTGGCGGCCGTTACTTAAAGGTTTGTCCCCATGTCTCAGATTGAACACGTGTTTAACCTTTGCGAGCTTGTCATGGCCGTGGTGATCCTTGATAACAGCTGTGTTTTTCTTCCTGCCCGGGCCAGGTACTCTCTAGTTGTTGACTGACTACAGTGCTGAGTGGATAGCTGGCCACTAGCCTGCGATACTTAAACCTCAGGCAATGGCCTATAGTGTTGTGACTTTCAAATTCTCCATTAGGCCATTGGTGACTGTAGACTATTCTTATTTCACCAGTATGATTCATCTCCTTTCCCTTTGTCACACTTATGTTCAATATTGAATTGACATTCATTGTAATGAAGGTTTCTTAGATTATACACAGAGTTACAGCACGACTAGGCCTACTTTCAGTACATCTATCCTCAGACTACAGTGAGGGAAAAAAAGTATTTGATCCCCTGCTGATTTTGTACGTTTGCCCACTGACAAAGAAATTATCAGTCTATAATTTTAATGGTAGGTTTATTTGAACATTGAGAGACAGAATAACAACAAAAAAATCCAGAAAAACGCATGTGAAAATGTTATAAATTGATTTGCATTTTAATGAGGGAAATAAGTATTTGACCCCCTCTCAATCAGAAAGATTTCTGGCTCCCAGGTGTCTTTTATACAGGTAACGAGCTGAGATTAGGAGCACACTCTTAAAGGGAGTGCTCCTAATCTCAATTTGTTACCTGTATAAAAGACACCTGTCCACAGAAGCAATCAATCAATCAGATTCCAAACTCTCCACCATGGCCAAGACCAAAGAGCTCTCCAAGGATGTCAGGGACAAGATTGTAGACCTACACAAGGCTGGAATGGGCTACAAGACTATCGCCAAGCAGCTTGGTGAGAAGGTGACAACAGTTGGTGCGATTATTCGCTAATGGAAGAAACCCAAAAGAACTGTCAATCTCCCTCGGCCTGGGGCTCCATGCAAGACCTCACCTTGTGGAGTTGCAATGATCATGAGAACGGTGAGGAATCAGCCCAGAACTACACGGGAGGATCTTGTCAATGATCTCAAGGCAGCTGGGACCATAGTCACCAAGAAAACAATTGGTAACACACTACGCCGTGAAGGACTGAAATCCTGCAGCGCCCGCAAGGTTCCCCTGCTCAAGAAAGCACATATACATGCCCGTCTGAAGTTTGCAAATGAGCATCTGAATGATTCAGAGGACATCTGGGTGAAAGTGTTTTGGTCAGATGAGACCAAAATGGAGCTCTTTGGCATCAACTAAACTCGCCGTGTTTGGAGGAGGAGGAATGCTGCCTATGACCCCAAGAACACCATCCCCACCGTCAAACATGGAGGTGGAAACATTATGCTTTAGTGGTGTTTTTCTGCTAAGGGGACAGGACAACTTCACCGCATCAAAGGGACGATGGACGGGGCCATGTACCGTCAAATCTTGGGTGAGAACCTCCTTCCCTCAGCCAGGGCACTGAAAATGGGCCGTGGATGGGTATTCCAGCATGACAATGACCCAAAACACACGGCCAAGGCAACAAAGGAGTGGCTCAAGAAGAAGCACATTAAGGTCCTGGAGTGGCCTAGCCAGTCTCCAGACCTTAATCCCATAGAAAATCTGTGGAGGGAGCTGAAGGTTCAAGTTGCCAAACGTCAGCCTCAACCTTTAATGACTTGGAGAAGATCTGCAAAGAGGAGTGGGACAAAATCCCTCCTGAGATGTGTGCAAACCTGGTGGCCAACTTTTGTTGTTATTCTGTCTCTCACTGTTCAAATAAACCTACCATTAAAATTATAGACTGATCATTTCTTTTTCAGTGGGCAAATGTACAAAATCAGCAGGGGATCAAATACTTTTTCCCCTCACTGTATGTTGTATGTACATACTGTCGACTTTGGTATGTAACTCCAAACCCCCCCCCCCCCCAAAAAACGATTTCTTTCCACATCTGTGTTGTAGGTGTGAGGGAGATCCACCATGGCAGGCGACATGATGTTGGTGATGCGTGGCTTGGCCAAGCTGAGTCAGGCAGTAATAGACACTCAGGCCAACACACTGCGTATTGGAGGAGCCCAGGCCATGGCCCAGAGCATGCAGATGACTGCAGAGCAGAGCCTGGGAGTAGCCATGCAGAAGATGCAGGTGGGTAAAGCGGGAGATGAACGGGGCTCTTCTATGGGGGTAGTGGACAACCATGAGGACAGGCACTAGACCTGGGTTACTATCGCAGAAGGGTCTCTTGTCACCCATTCTGATTGCTTCAGACTTCTGTAGATCAAAGTAGTAGTAGTACAAATGCATGTAGGGTTGTAAAACATGATCTCTCATGAGTCTCATATCATGTCTGCAAGGTATTGTTACAATGATTGTATTTTTCTATTGTCAGACAACACCACCTCCAATGGCCAGATGTAAAATGGATGACAGAGCTTCAGTGTCAAATAGCTTCCTAGCCTTTCTTTGTGCCTAGTCTAATTTAGTGTGAGCTCAACAAAAGATTGATTCATAGAGCTTTGTAGTCTTATCATGGCTGAGTTACAGTCTGTACAGCTGGCTCCTATTTGTTTGTCACAGCGTAGGAATAGTCCAATAGTAGAGAACAAAGCTGCCGCTAAGCATGGCCTGCTGTGGATGTAAATACAGTTTGACTTGAGGCGGATCAATAAGGTGGCCCTTAGTTAGAGCCAAGAGTTTTTCCTGACCGCATGACCTGACATGGAAAATATCTCGGGCCATGAGTTTTTCCTGGTTAGGACACTCCAGTGAAACCACAGCTCCTCATTGACCTTCCACATCTGTATATCTGTTCCAGGAGTTTGGTGGGCAGCAGCAGCAAAGTGTGTCTGATGACTTCCCAGCAGACATAGACAGTAAGTATGACTTCTCCGGAGCAGAGGGGAGCAGCATGGACAGTGGGGAACACCTGGAGTCAGGGTTCAGAGAAGAGGGACAAGGCGTCTCCACAGAGGGGATGGGGACCACAGACAGCACGACCTGCGGGACATACAACGGCCAGGCCTCAGTCAAATCCAAGCTGTTTGAGAGCTACAAGGACCCCAGCAGCCAGTTCTCAGGACAGATCCGTTCCTACCTATCCTATAGCTCCTACCGCTTCTATCACCAGGACGGCTCGGGGGTTGGGGGCCTCACGGCCGAGGACATAGAGAAGGCCAGAGAAGCCAAGAGGAATGAGAAACCACACAAACAAATGGTACGTGTACACATCTTCTCTCACTGTTACCTGTGACTCTGAGATGTGCTGTGTGTATGTTGTCTACCATTATGCTGTTCTCTCTCTGTTGTAGCTCAGTGAAAGGGCACGAGAGAGAAAGGTACCAGTGACACGGTTAGGGAGACTGGCTAATTTTGGAGGTAAGGCTGTACATTATTTGGTTTCTAATGTGTTGTTTTATCATTGCTCTGTCTATGATGTTGAAGTGCACAAAAGGCTACCTTTACAAATGTATTATATTGTTATGTTAGTGTCGGAAAAGTACTGAAAAAGTGATTGGATCAGTAAGATATCCCTCTTTATTACATTGCAATAAGTATTAAGAACTTGATCTTTTTAACTTGGGAATATGGCTCACATAGCGCTGACACACATAGCGCTCTATTCTACTGTTTCTGGCTTGAGCTCACCTTTTTCATCCCCCATTTCATCCAAACATTACATTAAAGGGAAAGTCTTATGCAACCGATCCACACGAGGCAAACCTACTCTTCTGACAAAAACTTTCAGCGACCCACTATTGCTGTAACCAGTGTCAATATCTAGAAATAGAGCCTGTGTTTCGGCCTGTATTTTTTAAAATTACCCTGTTATGTCCCCTTCTCAAGCCACCCGTGTACCAAAGTGTCCCACCCACATGCCCCCATGTTCCCTGTCAGTGTCTGCCAAACACAACCCTAGTGTCTGCTTATCCTCAACTTGATATATCTACTGCCTGTAAACTACAGGCCAGTGGGTGAAAGGTGGCCCGTGTGTCTTCATCCTGTGAGTGAGATCTCCTCTGAGACATCTCATCTCCCCTTGACGGCCACATGGTCAGATTGAGGCCTGGAGGTTAATCTGCACTTTGACCAGTAGTAGGCCTGCAGAGCAGACTACAGATTAGCTACGTGGGAGTTCTTAACTAGTAAAGCCAGTCAACTGCTGCCGCCTCAGAGAAACACCGGCTGAGTTTACGGAAGCAGCTTCTCGGTAAAAGAGACAATCTGATATCTGGGCCTGGGTCCTGCTGTTCTCTGATACCTGGACTGACTGACGGCCGGCCCTGCCCCGGCATGGGCCACCTGTCTCTGCCAGCATGCTGCATATTTTGTCACTGTTTGAGAGGTTATCAGATCCACGCAGCGAGCCGATACACAAGTGAGAGCAAAGCCACTAAGAACCTGTTTACCTTGTGTTTGTACATGTCCCTGACACCATCTGTATACATTACAGGGCTGCTCCGGCATTCTCTCTCTTTCATGGGAGGTTTAGGGTGGGGTCTGTATTGACCGGTCAATACTGTCCTTCAGCTGGAAGTTAGGGTTGCCAAGTTTGGTGGCATTTAGTTAATGTGAGTCTCAACAGACAGACACCTGCCAGTCCAGCACTCTGGGGCCCTATTGGTTTGCTCTCCCTCCCCAACATGACTGCATGGCTCTGGGGGGTACCTAGTAGGCCCCCCCAGGGGAAAAGTGATGTGCTGTCTCCTGAGGATTGAACATAAATTGGTCTCATGTTGAGATAGAGTTGCTGACAGGCTATCCGGTTCCTGATGTCGGTGTACCGATGCGAGGGAATACCTAGCTATGCATGTTTCCTGTTCTGTTCTCTCCTGGTTGTTATTCTGGGTTGGAACATGGATACATAAGTTAACACCATGCTCTCTGGGTTTCAGTTCCCTTTGACAGGTACACATGCTTCCATGTAGAGCTGTTTGTTATTGTAGTCTTACCACGGAAGTTAGCATACCATTATGTTCAAAATGTGTCTAACCAGTTGTCTTTTTATGAAAATCCCTGGTATTATTGTCATCTCCAAAACAAGCCGTCTTGTTTTGGAGATGACAATAATACCGTTTTTCCCCCATGAACACAATTCCCTATTTCTGTAAGTTGATATCCAAGTGAGCTAGCAGCTTGCTGGTATGGTGTGTGCCGCTGATTTGTCCTAACCGAACTTGGGGGTGGGAAGCGGTGAGTGCTGTGTGTGACAGTGTCCGGAGTTGAGAGGTGACCTCTGCCTTCACTGAGACTTGGCTGGCAGAATGATTTAGTCAGCTACTGCTCAAGAAGTGTAGAAATGATTGATTGGATGCTGTTTAACCAGGAAGGCTTAATACTGAGGGGTTCAAATGGGTGTAAAAATAGATATCCACATATCATGGTGAAGCTTTTTGAATGTGTTGTTGCTTTTGCTTGGATTTATTTAGAGGGCAATGTAAAGTTAGTGAAGGAATCAAGTACTAAACCTTTTTCAGAGTTAACAATGATCGAAAACCAGATTTGGTTGATTTTAGTACTTAGTCTCTATACATCGTGTGACATCGGCTGATGTAAAAAGTGCTTTATAAATACATTTGATTGGTTGTTCACAGGACAGTGCATATCAATCAATCTCACTAGTGATTGGGGGGGGTCGATAGTTAAATTTCGCACTAATTTTTTGGCTGTTATATTGCTATTTGACTATCTATTTGTAAACAACAAAAAAAGTGGTGTGTGTGTGCACAGATACTGTTCAAAAGTTTGGGGTCGCTTAGAAATGTCCTTGTTTTTGAAAGAAAAGCACATGTTTTGTCCATTAAAATAACATAAAATTGATCAGAAATAGTGTAGACATTTAATGTTCCAAATTACTATTGTAGCTGGAAACGGCTGTTCTTTAATGTAATATCTAGCCGTACAGAGGCCCATTATCAGCAGCCATCACTCCTGTGTTCCAATGGCACGTTGTGTTAGCTAATCCAAGTTTATAATTTTAAAAGGCTAATTGGTCATTAGAAACCCCTTTTGCAATTATGTTAGCACAGCTGAAAACTGTTGTGCTGATTTAAAGAAGCAATACAACTGGCATTCTTTAGACTAGTTGAGTATCTGGGGCATCAGCATTTGTGGGTTTGATTACAGGCTCAAAATGGCCAGAAACAAAGAACACTCTTCTGAAACTCGTCAGTCTATTCTTGTTCTGAGAAATGAAGGCTATTCCATGCGAGAAATTGCCAAGAAACTTCAGATCTCGTACAACGCTGTGTACTACTCCCTTCACAGAACAGCGCAAACTGGCTCTAACGAGAAAAAAAGAGTGGGAGGCCCAAGTGCACAACTGAGCAAGAGGACAAGTACATTAGTGTCTAATTTGAGAAACAGACACCTTACAAGTCCTCAACTGGCAGCTTCATTAAATAGTACCCGCAAAACACCAGTCTCAGAGTTGCAAAGAAAAAGCCGTATCTCATACTGGCCAATAAAAAGAAAAGATTAAGATGGTCAAAAGGACACTGGACAGAGGAAGATTGGAAAAAAGTGTTATGGACAGACTAATCTAAGTTTGAGGTGTTCGGATCACAAAGAAGAACATTTGTGAGACGCAGAAAAAATGAAAGATGCTGGAGGAGTGCTTGACACCATCTGTCAAGCATGGTGGAGGCAATGTGATGGTCTGGGGGTGCTTTGGTGGTGGTAAAGTGGAAGATTTGTACAGGGTAAAAGGGATCTTGAAGAAGGAAGGCTATCACTCCATTTTGCAACGCCATGCCATACCTTGTGGACGGCGCTTAATTGGAGCCAATTTCATCCTACAACAGGACAATGACCCAAAGCATAGCTCCAAACTTTTCAATAACTATTTAGGGAAGAAGCAGTTAGCTGGTATTCTGTCTATAATGGAGAGGCCAGCACAGTCACCGGATCTCAACCCTATTGAGCTATTGTTGGAGCTGCTTACCGTATGGTACGTAAGAAGTGCCCATCAAGCCAATCCAACTTGTGGGAGGTGCTTCGGGAAGCATGGGGTGAGATCTCTTCAGATTACCTCAACAAATTTACATCTAGAATGCCAAATGCCTGCAAGGCTGTAATTACTGCAAATGGAGGATTCTTTGACGAAAGCAAAGTTTGAAGGACACAAATTATTTCAATTAAAAATAATTATTTATAACCTTGTCAACGTCTTGGCTATATTTCCTATTAATTTTGTAACTCATTTCATTTATGTTTTCATGGATAACAAGGACATTTCTAAGTGAAGGTGTGTGTGTGGCATTGAGGAGTATACCACCTCAGTCATCGGCTTCATCAATAAGTGCATCGACGACGTAGTCCCCACAGTGACCGTACGTACATATCCCAACCAGAAGCCATGGATTACAGGCAGCATCCGCATTGGGCTAAAGGCTATGGCTGCCGCTTTCAAGGAGTGGGCCACTAATCCGGACGCTTATAAGAAATCAGACGAACCATCAAACAGGCAGAGTCAATACAGGATTATGATTGAATCCTACTACACCGGCTCTGACACTAGTCGTATGTGAAAACTTGAAAACTATTACAGACTACAAAGGGATACCCAGCCGTGAGCTGCCGTTTATGCTTGCTTTGAGGCAAGCAACACTGAAGCATGCATTAGAGCACCAGAGGTTCCGGACGACTTTGTGATAACACTCTCGGTAGCCGATGTGAGCAAGACCTTTAAACAGGTCAATATTCACAAAGCCGGGGGTCCGGACGGATTACCAGGACGTGTACTCAAAGCATGTGCGGACCAACTAGCAAGTGTCTTCACTGACATTTTCAACCTCTCCCTGACCGAGTCTGTAATACCTACATGTTTCAAGCAGACCACCATAGTCCCTGTGGCCAAGGAAGTGAAGGTAACCTGCCTAAATGATTACCGCCCCGTAGCACTCACGTCAAGTGCTTTGAAAGGCTGGTCATCGCTCACATCAACAGCATCATCCCGGATACCCTAGACCCACTCCAATTCACATTCCGCCCCAACAGATCCACAGATGACGTAATCGCACTCCACACTGCCCTTTCCCACCTGTACAAAGGGAACACCTATGTGAGAATGCTGTTCATTGACTACAGCTCAGCGTTCAACACCATAGTGCCCACAAAGCTCATCACTAAGCTAAGGACCCTGGGACTAAACAACTCCTTCAGCAACTGGATGCTTGACTTCCTGACAGGCCGCCCCCAAGTGGTAAGGGTAGGCAACAACACATCTGCCACGCTGATCCTCAACACTGGGGCCCCTCAGGGGTGCATGCTTAGTCCCCTCCTGTACTCTCTGTTCACCCACGACTGTGTGTCCAAACACGACTCCAACACCATCGTTAAGTTTGCTGACGACACAGTGGTAGGCCTGATTACCGACAACGCTGAGACAGCGTATAGGGAAGAGTTCAGAGACCTGGCAGTGTGGTGCCAGGCCAACAACCTCTCCCTCAATGTGAGCAAGACAAAGGAGCTGATTGCGGACTACAGGAAAAGGCTGTCCGAACAGGCCCCCATTTAACATCGACAGGGCTGAAGTGGAGCGGGTCGAGAGTCAAGTTCCTTGGTGTCCACATCACCAACAAACTATCATGGTCCAAACACACCAAGACAGTCGTGAAGAGGGCACGACAACACCTTTTCCCCCTCAGGAGACTGAAAAGATTTTGCATGGGTCCCCAGATCCTCAAAAGGTTGTACAGCTGCACCATCTAGAGCATCCTGACCGCTTGCATCACCGCCTGATATGGCAACTGCTCGGCATCTGACCGTAAGGCGCTACAGAGGGTAGTGCGTACGGCCCAGTACATCACTGGGGCCAAGCTTCCTGCCATCCAGGTCCTCTATACTAGGCGGTGTCAGAGGAAGGCCCAAAAAATTGTCCGACTCCAGTCACCCAAGTCATACTGTTCTCTCTGCTACCGCACGACAAGCAATACCGGAGCGCCATGTCTGGGACCGAAAGGCTCCTTAACAGCTTCTACCCCCAAGCCAAAAGACTACTGAACAATTAATCAAATGGCCACCTGGACTATTTGCATTGACTCCCCCCACATTGTTTTTACACTTTTGCTACTCGCTGTTTATTATATATACATAGTCACTTTACCCCTACCCACATGTACAAATTACCTCGACTAACCTGTACCTCCGCACATTGACCCGGTACCCCCTGTATATAGCCTCGTTATTGTTATTTTATAGTAACTTTTTATAATTTTTTACATTTTCTTGAACTGTATTGTTGGTTAAGGGCTTGTAAGTAAGCATTTCACACGGTAAGGTCTACACCTGTTGTATTTGGCGCATGTGACAAAGTTTGACTTGATGAAATCTTTGCACGCTCTTGGCATTCTCTCAACCAGCTTCATGTGGTAGTCAACTGGAATGCTTTTCAATTAACAGGTGTGCCTTGTTAATTTGTGGAATTTCTTAACTCCTTAATGTGTTTGAACCAATTAGTTGTGTTGTGACAAGCTAGGGGTGGTATACAGAAGATAGCCCTATTTGGTAAAAGACCAAGTCCATATTATTTCAAGAACAGCTCAAATAAGCAAAGAGAAACAACAGTCCATCATTACTATAAGGTCAATAAATCTGGAAAATGTCAAGAACTTTGGACATTTCTTCAAGTGCAGTCGCAAAAACCAAGCGCTATGATGAAACTGGCTCTCATGAGGACCGCCACAGGAAAGGAAGACCCAGACTTACCTCTGCTGCAGAGTATACGTTTGAGTTACCAGCCTCAGAAATAAATGCTTCAGAGTTTGTGACACATCTCAACATTAACTGTTCAGAGGAGACTGCGTGAATCAGGCCTTCATGGTCGAATTGCTGCAAAGAAACCACTACTAAAGGACAATAATAATAATTAGAGACTTGCTTGGGCCAAGAAACACGAGCAATGGACATTAGACTGGTGGAAGTCTGTCCTTTTGGTCTGAGTCAAAATTTGAGATTTTTGGTTCCAACCGCTGTGTCTTTGTGACGCAGAGTAGGTGAACGGATGATCTCTGCATGTGTGGTTCCCACCGTGAAGCATGGAGGTGGTGTGGGGTTGCTTTGCTGGAGACACGGTCTGTGAATTATTATTATTTTTTTTTAATTCAAGGCACACTTAACCAGTATGGCTACCACAGCATTCTGCAGTGATACGCCACCCTATTTGGTATGTGCTTAGTTCCACCATCATTTGTTTTTCAACATGGCAATGACGCAAAACACACCTCCAGGCTGTGTAAGGTCTATTTGACCAATAAGGAGTGTGATGGTGTGCTGCATCAGATTACCTGGCCTTCACAATCATCTGACCTCAATCCAATTGAGATAGTTTGGGATGAGTTGGACCAGAGTGAAGGAAATGCAGCCAACAAGTGCTCAGCATATGTGGGAACTCCTTCAATACTGTTGGAAAAGCATTCCTCATTAAGCTGGTTGCGAGAATACCAAATGGGTGCAAAGCTGTCATCAAGGCAAATTGTGACAACTTTGAACAATCTATTTCATAGTGTTGATGTCTTCACTATTATTCTACAATGTAGAAAATAGTAAAAATAAAGAACCTGTGTGTGTGTGTGTGTGTGTGTGTGTGTNCCCCCCCCCCCCCCCCTTGTCCCATTTGTCCTCAGAACAGCCTCAATTCATCGGGGGGGAGGCATGGACTCTACAAGGTGTTGAAAGCATTCCACAGGGATACTGGCCCATGTTGACTCCAATGCTTCCCACACTTGTCAAGTTGGCTGAATATGTTTTGGGTGGTGGACCATTCTTGATACACACAGGAAACTGTTGAGCGTGAAAAACCAAGCAGCGTTGCAGTTTTTGACACACCGGTGCTCATTGCAAGGGCTGTGGCTGTCATGACATTTTGTTAGCCTGTAATTCATGCTTGTGTAACAAGAAATTTAGGGGATATCTAATCAATGGAAGATTGAATTAAAATGATAGAATTTAAAAGTGAAATGTGAAAGAAAGGCAACAATGACCAAAAGCCAACAGGTAGGCAGCTATTTCACACTATAATCTGGATTGAGTTTCAAGTTTTAATGTCACAAGCACAAGTACAGTGAAATGCCTTTCTTACAAACTCTAAACCCAACAATGCAATAGAAATAACAATGAAATGTCCAGTGTCCTTTTGACCAACATAAGAATAGGAAATATGAAATACAAAGTAAGTAAATAAGCATACTATATACAGGAAATATTACAAAAATCTGATCCAATACCAGATTTAGATTTGAATAGGTGTAAGGGGACTAGGCAACAGGATATAAGAAACTGAGTAGCAGCAGCTTGCATGTGAGTGTGTCGAGTCAGTGTAAATGTATGTGCATCTTATGTGTGAGTGAGTAAATGATTGAGTGAGTGTGTAGGGCCCTGTGTGTGTGCATAAATGCAAATATTGAAATAAAAGTTCAATAAAGATGCAAGGTAAACTCAGGCCGTGTAGCTATTTATCAGTTGTATTTCTTGGGGATAGAAGCTGTGCAAGAGTCTGTTGGTGTCAGACTTGATGCATCGGTACCTCTTGCTGTGCGGCAGCAGAGAGGGGGGGTTGGACCATTTTAAGTCTTTAGTGATTTGGACACAGAGGAACTTGAAGCGGTCTACCTTCTCCACTGTCGCCCCGTCCACCGGCGACGGGCAGGCTGAATTCCCGTCGCCGGTGATCAGGTCTACCGCCGTCGTGTCGTCAGCGAACTTGATTATGGTGTTGGAGTCGTGCGTGGCCACACAGTCCTGGGTGAACAGGGTGTACAGGAGGGGACTAGGCACACGCCCCTGTGTTAAGGGTCAGCTTGGTGGAGGTGATGTTGCCAACCCTCACCACCTGGGGTCGGCCCGTCAGGAAGCCCAGGATCCAGTTGCTGAGGGAGGTGTTCAGACCCAGAGTCATAAGCTTGGTGACGAGCTTGGAAGGGACAATGGTGTTGAACCCTGAGCTGTAATCAATGAGCAGCATTCTCACATAGGTATTCCTCTTATGTAGGTGTGGAGAGCAATTGATTGCGTTATCTATGGATCTGTTGGGGTGGTATGCAAATTGGAGTGGTTCTAGGGTGGCTGAGATTGAGTTAATGTGTGCCATAACCAGCAATTCAAGGCACTTCATATTACAGAACTCAGTGCTACAGGGCGGTAATCATTGTGGTATGAAGTCTTCGAGTTCTCAGGAACAGGAATGATTGTGGTCATCTAAAAACGTGGTGATTACAGACTGAGACAAGGAGAGGTTTAAAATGACGTTAATATGCCTGCCAGCTGTTCTGCGCATGCGCGGAGAACGCGCACTGGAATACTGCCGGGGCCCTTGGCCTTGCAGGTGTTGACCTGATTTAAAGACCCTTCTCACGTCAGCCTCGGAGAGCGAGATCACCCAGTCCTCTGGGTCGGTGACGCCCCTCACACCCGGCTCGATGTTGTCAAAGCATGCATGAAATGCATTGAGTTCGTATGGTAGAGAGGCATCGTTGGGGAGATCACGGATGGGGTCTTCCTTTGTAATTCATAATGGACTGTTGCCACATGCGGCTGGCGGCGGAGCCTATTTAAAATGATTCCACTTTATTCCTATATTGTCCTTTTGCTCGGTTTGACTCTGCGGAGGTCGAAGTGGGTCTTGTTCCTGTCTTATTCCTGTCTTCAGCCGTAGCATCAGGGCTGTCTGCGATAGTGCTGTGTGCGGTAGCCCTGCTCTTTAGTTTAGAGCCAACCTCTGGCAACCAGAAAGGCAGCCTCTGGGTGTAGGGTTTCCTGCTTGTTTATAATCTTGTACAGTTCGTTAAGCACCAGCTAGTTATTTTTATTTTCATGAGGTAGAATGTATACAGCAGTCACGATAACAGCTGAAAACTCCCTCGGGAGTTTCAACCATCAGGTATTCCAAGACTGGTGAACAGTGGGTCGCACTTCCACCGCGCTGGAATTAACACACCAGTTGGAGTTGAAGAGGAAAACTCCTCCCCCCATCGGTTTTCCCCGACTCCACTGTCCTGTCCGCCCAGTGAATAGACAATCCATCCAGTTGGACAAGATACTCCCCATGACTATCCAAGGCGCATGTTTCTGAAAAGCAAAGAATATTGCAGTTCTGAGAGGTCATCCATCTTGTTATCAAGTGACTGAACATTATCCAGTTGAATGGAGTGAGGAGGTGGCTGTTTTCCTCTTGGATAGCGCGACAATTGGGTTGAAATTATAGAGAGCCCAGGGCAGATGAGTCCAAGTAGAAGCCGGAATTGGGGTAAGTAACTGCCGATCTGATGTTCAAGAGTTTTTGTCGATTGTAAGAAATAATCGCGGATACATTGTGAAAATAATCACAAAATAGCAAAGTTGGGTCGGCGCTTGCAAAACGGGGGACATCCAGTCCGGCGCCATCTTCTCTGTTAGGTGTATGCTAACTGTAGGACGGTGAGAAGCGCAGTAAAGTTATGGCTAGCCTCAATTAGCCTAGTTAGCTTGCTTCTCTCGGTTTGATGCAGTCAAGATGGGTAGTATGTAATCAGATGGGATGATAAATAACCAGCAAAAAGTTAATCTAGCATGAGAACGGTGGTTGCGGTCTCTCCCTCTGTTCCTACTCTTGGTGCTCTGAGCCTTCTGTGTCTTACTCACACATTCACACACCGCACGGCCTCTGCTCTCTAATAGCCTACAGCTGCTTGCTCTTTGCTTCTCTTTCTCTCCCCCTTTTTCCACGGATCTGGCTAAAACATTTAGCAAAACTATTAGCTTTTCTGCTGCTTCCCTCACTCGGATCAGACCGGTTGTCCATAAGGTCCTTTAGGAGCGGTATGCACCATTTGTCCTCCATTATTCAAATTCAATTATGATGTGTTTAGAGAGTGATTGCCATTAGCAAGTTTGGTAGGCTACCAGTCAGCGGCATTCATTTGCACAGTTTTGGATTGGAATTACCGTAACCAACGGTCACAGGGAATTTGACTGCGGTCATGACTCGTCTCCTCCCCTTCATCTATACTGATTTTGAAGTGGATTTAACAAGTGACATAAATAAGGAATCATAGCTATCACCTGGATTCACCTAGTCAGTCTGTCATGGAAAGAGCAGGTGTTCTTAATGTTTTGTATACTTAGTGTAAATACAGTAGCGCTAGTCTGCTGTACCTGCATAAAATTGTTTCATCCTTATAGCTTGTTCTCCATCTTTTTAAGTAGTGAGCCAACATGTTTTCAGCACTTTTTTATTTCCCTGACTGAGCAAAACTCGTTTTCTCGTGCTCTCTCATCTCTCTGAAGCAGACATATAGTGAGTAATATGTTTGGAACATAAAATCGCAGAATCGAATCGCAATACATATAGAATCTTGAGAATCACAATACATATCGTATCGGCACCTAGATCTCACCAGTGTAGGAAATGCTACTCAATCATTGACGAGTACACAATACACATGGTGTTTTGGACCACAGGTGAGGCTGCATGGTTGGCTGACTAACTGATAAGGCTTTCTCCTGGTGTTGTGGAAAACAGCCTGGTAGTTTAATCATTGGCAGGATATGACCTAGAATTCTCCCTAACTGAGGGGAAAAGACTGGGCTTGTTTTGGATATCTGAAGTCACTGGTTCAAATGGTGCAAACAGCTTGTCGGCCACAATAAGTTAACAGCATTTCCCCACTTTTGCCTCTCCGTGATCTAATCCTAAATTTGTCTAATGTAGAGTTTTGTAATAGCTCAGTTATGTAGCACGCTACTGTACGGCTTTACTGTCTGATCAAGCTTGTTTTTGTTTCTGTGCCATGCGGTTTGTGGCACAAAATGTGCCGAGTTCAGCACTATTGAATGTTTTGGGTGCATTACTTGGATAACATGTATTGTACATTCCATGGAATGTGCCAGTTAGGTGTGATCTTAATTCCGTGCTGTAGATCTGGATGCCCCTCATTCTCAGTACAGTGACACATTACTCTTCTGTGCCCAAATTCTTGCATAGTGACAAGTAGAGAACTATGCCAGAATTGACACCAAAGGGTTGATCCAGTCAGTGTTGGAACTGCTCTGCTATCAATTCAACATGGAGGCAAAATGGTGATTATTCAATGGCTACTGCTATAAAAAATTACAAAAAGGTAAAATAAAAAATAACTTATAGTAAAAACTAATCTATTTCTGTTAATTTATAGAAGAGATTTTCCGGTACTTTTGTATACGTTTTAGCCAGTAGTTCTGAAAGTAGCGGTCATGAGCCAAAAATGGACCCTGAAAATTGCAATAGTGTGCAACTGCATTAACTTCTTAGGGCTAGGGGGCAGTATTTTGAAGTTCGGATAAAAAACGTGCCCAAAGTAAACTGCCTGTTACTCAGGCCCAGAAGCTAGGATATGCATATAATTAGTAGCTTTGGATAGAAAACACTCTAAATAATGTCTGTGAGTATAACAGAACTGATATGGCAGGCAAAAACCTGAGCAAAATCCATCCGGGTTGTCTGAATCAGTCATGTCACACTGTTTTCAATAGGCCAGCTATTCAAAGCCTCATAGTTTAAACCCCAGATTGCAGTTCCTATAGCTTCCACTAGATGTCAACAGTCTTTAGAAAAAGGTTGGAAGCTTCAATCATTAAAATCAAGGGAGTAAGACCACTTGTTCCGGAGTTCACGTCAAGTGTCATGTTTTGGATTATGCGCGTAACAGGGAATGCGCGCTCAGTTCTTTTTCTCTTTTATTCAGCAGGTTATATTCCGTCTGAAATATTATAGTTTATATTCATTTTAGGGTATCTGAGTAGTAATTACAAATGCTGTTTGACTTTTTTCGACGAACTTTACGGGTACTTTTGGGATATCGTTTGTCTGCATGGATGAAAGCCTTTGGGCAGGTGGATTACTGAACAAAACGCGCCGACCAAACTGAACTATATGGATATAAAGAGGAACTTTATCAAACAAAAGGACCTTTTATTGTGTAACTTGGACGCTTAGGTATGCCATCAGAGGAAGATCATCAAAGGTAAGCGATTTATTTTATGCTATTTTTGAGTTTTGTGACACCTCTGCTGGTTGTTATTATGCTAATTGAGTTTGAGTGGGGCGCTGTCCTCAGACAATCAAATGTTCTGCTTTCGCCGTAAAGCCTTTTTTAAATCTGACAATGCTGTTAGATTAACAAGAGTCTAAGCTTTTGAAGGGTGTGCAGCATTTGTATTTTCATGAATGTTTGAAATGAGTATTTTTGTAATTTGAATTTGGCGCTCCGCATTTCACCGGATGTTGTCAAAATCGATCCTGTTCACGGGATTGGATCCGTAACAGATTAATGCATTGTTAAAATGGGTCATAAGAAACCAGGACACCAAATTGTAATCAGTCAGAAAATGTATTGATTGATCCAGAAGCGCATATAGGGCCTTCAGAAAGTATTCACACCTCTTGACTTTTTCCACATTGTGTTGTGTTACTGCCTGAATTTAAAATATATATATTTTTACTAATTTATTAATAAAAAATTATTGATTTATTCTGAACGGCTTTCCATATCTGGGAAAGGATCCATATCCGGCAGCAGGTGAGTAAGTGTCTGATAATGTTTCTGATCAGATGGCACGGCTGCACTAGGTGAAAGTAGGAACTCTCCTGCTGGCCTGTTGCTGTGTTCTACAACATTTTTGACTTGGCTGCTATCAACGCACAAGTGTTAAAGCAGTGCATGAACAACACCATGAGCAGGAGAGACTTCATCATGAGTCTGGCACATGGGCTACGTGAGAGACATTGCGCACAGCTCTTGGGGAGGATAAACTGCAAGCTGGGAAGATGCACTCGGAACAGAACCTACAACACCTGTTTCAGCTGTAAGCAAGTTGAAAGTGACAAAGATTTGTGGCGACTGTTAGATCTCATTTAGCTGTTATCCCTTGTCCTAACTGTTGCGTGAAGACGCACACCATAGTGTAAGCACGAGTGAGGCCACAAATAATGTGACCAATAACTGACAATAGACAATTGTTTTCACAGCTGTCATATCGACACTTATATTCATTATGATGCCATTCTTGCTTTTGTGCTGATTTCACTTCACAAGCACGCTTGGAGCCTATACTGATGTTTAGGCTACTGATATTTTCTTTATTGACCGTGTGTCTTGCTTGGGTATTTTTATTTGTTTTGTCATTATAAAAATATGCTGTTACTGTGTGTCAATGCACATGTTTATTGTTTCATAGTTGTAATAAAGGCGCTCCACGAATATAATGGCTTTTTATACTTATAGCCCACAGTAACAAACTAATGAAAAGATTATGTTCTTTCAAATATTTACATTTCGTATTCTAATGTTACCTAACACCTTTTATAAACACAACCAAATTACATTAGTACGAAGAGGGTCCGGTCCAATGAGGCCAGGCTTTTCTAGTTAAATGGATTTATTAGGCTGGTGGCTATTGGTACTCCTTGAGGCCCGGCTATTATTTCGGTAGGGACAGGTGGGTTCAAGGTTTTTATTGAAATTAAGTTATTGAAATGACAAAAACGGTCAGCGTTACAGTCTCGGCGGTTCTATTATTAACATCTGTCTGTAAATAAAAGACTGAACTGAACTGTGTCTTAAATAGACTAGACTGGCATAAATTACTGTTCATAGAGCTAGCAGGAACTGATTTGACCTGACTGATGTATCATGGGGAAAGAAAAAGGCTGGGCGACGCAATTTACCCAATGGGCTATACTGTACAATATTTTAGGAAAATAAAAAATATCAAAGGTTGGTTTTATTAACCTTTTTGGAAGGCATAATAATCTGAACGTTGTCGATAGAAAGGCCATCAATAGAGCTGGAACGATTCCTTACGCTTCATGACAGAGAACCATGTATGTTCTACACAATGTATTTCTATCTGAACGTTCCATAACGTTGTACCCTACCGAATGGCCCAGAGCTTATAGCGGCAAGTTTTGACAGGATGTCATAACACTGGTGTGTTGTGTCCTCACAGGTCTGGCTGTAGGACTGGGCTTCGGGGCGCTGGCTGAGGTAGCCAAGAAGAGTATGAGGCCAAGTGAGGATAACGGTAACTGTTTAACATAAGCTGTTTCCTACGGTAACTGGAAGCGGGCTTATGTTTGACATTACGTGTACATGCATGCACACTCGCATACTAGACACTTATCCCAGCAGTAACATGCACGCAATGCCCCTTTGACATTTCTCGCAGGATGTAACCCGTCTAGGAATGACATTAACCTTTCAAATTGCATGCAATGGACAAGGGCATGATTGATGAACCTATACAGACCTGCAGAAGCATAATTCATATCAAAATCAATAATTCTTCATTCAGCGTAGCTTAAAACAATAGGCTATAGTTCTTAGACTCTGCTATAGTTAGGTTGAGTTGTGTGTGTGGTCTTAGCTCTTACAAAGGGCCCTTAATGAAGCTGCCCTCTGTGATATTACCCTCTGCGGCTGTCGGGGGCCATTTATTGAGCTGACCTTTCCAGCGCACTCTTCAATTAGTTTTCCGCCATGCCACGGCTGGACCGCTGGAGGTTGTGTGGCAGTCTAATCTAGTGCAGGGGCGACTATACAGCTATTCACAGAGCCATTGTCTCTTTAATACCTTGGGAGAAAGACAAGAACATCTAGGGCTTTGAATGGAGCTCCAACTTTAATCCATGGATCAGAAATGATTGATAAGGGCCTCCCGAGTGGCGCAGCGGTCTAAGCCACTGTATCGCAGTGCTAGAGGCATCACTACAGACCCGGGTTCGAGCTTCATTAAACGGCCCCTGACAGCTGTAGAGGGTAATATCACACAGGGCAGCTTCATTAAGGGCCCTTTGTAAGAGCTAAGACCACACACAACTCAACCTAACTATAGCAGAGTCTAGGAACTATAGCCTAGGGCGGCGCACGTTTGGCCGAGGGGGGCTTTGCTTGGCTCATCGCGCTCTAGTGACTCTGGCGTTTCCTCCGACACTTTGGTGCGGCTGGCTTCTGGATTCAGCGGGCGGGTGTTTAAAAGCACAGTTTGGCGGGTCATGTTTCGGAGGAGGCATGACTCGACCTTCTCGTCCCGAGCCCGTTGGGGAGTTGAGTGATGAGACAAGATCGAAATTGGGAAGAAAAAGGGGTTTAAAATACAACCAGAGAAATTGTTGATAAATCAAACTTAAGTCATAGATGGTATACAAGTACACATCATTCTCAAATGAGCACAATTGCTGCGCGATACAAAGTGAGTTTGTAGTGGTAGAGTATAGTTGGTCATCAGAGCAGATCTACTGGGGTTCTGACGTTATGCTAATCAAGACTGTCCTGGGGGATATGGCGTTCTACTCCTAACGCCTTAGTCTGCACGGCTCTGACTGCTGATGTCAGTGTGGCCCACTGACACACATTCTCCCCCCCCTCACTCCACCTGGGCTGCCTGGCAGGCGAGCCTCTTTCTCTGCTGGAGGGTGTCTGGGGGCTTCAAACCAGACCGACTGGTGCTGCTACACAAAGCACTACCTAGAACAGGCCTGCCCAATTCAGGTCCTGGAGGGCCGAAACACTTCTGGTTGTCATCCTCCAAATCAGAGACTAATGCAGACCTGGGACACCAGGTGTGTGCAGTTACTGTAACTACCAGGTAGAAACAAAAAAAACGAATGTTATCGTCCCTCCAGGAACAGAATTTGGCTGCCCTGACCTAGAGAGACAAGATTCCTTGTCTGATTTGTTTAACTCACTGGTTTATGAAAATGCCTCGTTTTGAAAAGTTCTTTTTTTGGTTAAATGTCTGGAATGTGTGTAGGCTTTAAGCTGGTTTGTGTCCAGGCTGTGCCCTGGTGTAACTTCGTCCAGGGAGAGCAGAGGGAGGGAGGAGTACGGTGATGCCAAGTGTAGACGCCACACATGGAGCATAATGAGTTAATCAGAGAGAGACTACACTACACCAACAAACCCAGGAATATAGAACACATACACAATGACGTACACACCCCACATGGACTGAACACCTCAGCAGTCTTTTAGTAAACATTATTATGGGAACGGGTGCTCTAGACAGGGTGTGAGGAAGAGCGCTGGTGTTCTATGTGTTGAGTGTCAATAGCGTGGAAGTGACCTTTCTCACCGCATTAGGCCTTCTCTTCAGTCCGGAGTTATCATATCACTGTTTTGACTTAACAGCTGGCCACCTTTACCTCAAATGATCCCAACTCAAGTTGCAGTTACATATAATTTATTTATCCCTTAAGCCATACCTGTACTACCTATCCACTAAACCCATGAGATTCAACATTAGTTTACCTCTCGCCAGGAAAATCACATTTTCCATGCCAACCTCAGAGTTTAGCATAGAGCTGACTGTTATGTCTCCCCTCAGCTGACAAGAAGGCCGTTCTGGACTCCAGTCCGTTCCTGTCAGAGGCTAACGCAGAGCGGATCGTCAGGACGCTGTGTAAGGTCCGCGGAGCCGCACTCAAACTGGGCCAGATGCTCAGCATTCAAGGTGACAGCTCTCTTACATTGTAATACACACCTCCAGTAGCACCTTCTCTGTTCTCCAAACATTCTCTCCCGTTTCGACCCCGGTCACCCCTCTATTCTGCTCTGTTGACCTATGGTTATTTGTTGTGTGTTTGTGGCTTTGCTATTCCGTCTTTTTACTGCCCACTCCAGCGCCGTCTACTGTGCTGCAGCATGGCAGGCTTCATGACCCATTCCCCTAGTGTCAGGGCAGTCTTGAGTCATCTTCATAAACTCCGCTGGGCTGATACCGTGAGGCCTTCATCCAGCCTCTGAAGATTAGTATGTGACGGAGACACGAGTTATTTCTGTCCCTCTCCCACCTCACTGGCATCTCTTCATGCATCACCTAGTTCACCTCAGGTCGGCTCACAACACACGCCCATCCTAATTCCCAACTGCTCCAGCTAGCTGGTAAACAGCGCCACAGGGCACAGCATAAGATTAATGCAACTCAATGCACAGGCATTCTCCTGCCATTGTCATGTCAGTTGTGTGACACATACCAAATGTACTATTGCGGGACAAACAGCCAAGGCATATCCAGGGCTCACAATAAGCCACCAGCCATGTCAGAACTGCAACCTTTGAGTGTTGATGTGGCCGGTCTCTACCAAAGCTCCAGAATCTCTGCTTGTTAGAAAACAGCTGATATTTCCCTATGTAAACAGAGGTGACTAAGCAAATGTCCTCTGCTGTTTTTAGACACAACTGGTTTTCTAGGAAGGTATTGCATACAGGTAGGTCGTAACTGTATGCAGAATCTTAGTAATAGATTTAGTAGTAGAATTTAAGTTGTTATCAACCTGGGACGTACACTGAGTGTACAAAACATTATGAACACCTGCACTTTCCTTGACATGGACTGACCAAGTGAAAGCTATGATCCCTTATTGATAGATTTTGTTGAATCTACTTCAATCTGTGTAGATGAAGGGGAGGAAACAGGTTAAAGAAGGATTTTTAAGCCTTGAGACATGGATTGTGTATGTGTGCCATTCAGAGGGTGAATCGGCAAGACAAAAGATTTAAGTGCCTTTGAACGGTGTATGGTAGTAGGTGCCAGGCGCACCGGTTTGTGTCAAAAACTGCAATGCTGCTGGGTTTTTTATGCTCAACAGTTTCCCGTGTGTATCAAGAATGGTCAACCACCCAAAGGACATCCAGCCAACTTGACACAACTGTGGGAAGCATTGGAGTCAAAATGGGCCAGCATCCCTGTGGAATGCTTTCAACACCTTGTAGAGTCCATGCCCCGACGAATTGAGGCTGTTCTGTGGGCAAAGGGGGGGCAACCATTAGGTTGATGTTCTTAATGTTTTGTACACTGTGTGCATTACACTAGTCCTTACAAAGCAATAAGATTCTCTCAGACCAGCTAAAGATGGAATCCACAGTAGGGGAAACAGCGCCACTGTCCACCCCACGGACGTTGTTTTTGTTTTGTTGACGAAGCGGAAGTGAGGAGCGCGTCGGCCAAGGAGGTGAAAAAAAAGGTACAGTACATTTCCGGCTTTTCTATCGCTTGTGCAATGAAGTCCGAACAGGAAAAACTGTGTTTGTTGTTTGCAGTAACTTCTTTGTTGTAATATTGCAAACGGGCGTGGCAGTTTCACCATTAACTATTCCAGCTTCAAATATGTGGCCACCTAGTTGTACTGTAATGTTCATCTGAGTATACAGTGTCTTATCTAGAAGTTGGTGGTTATCTTGGATGGGTCCTAGCCTTTTCTTTTCAGCACATTGACTAGAAATGCGGCTACTACTTCTATTATTTAGGTCAAATAAGACAGAGTAAAACAGCATTGAATTGATGGGGTAGCCCTACACTCACAGCCCGTGGCATCCCGTATACGGGTTGAAAATGGCAGATTTGGTAATTGATAAGTGCCTCAATTGGATCGCAGTGGCTGTACAGTAACATACTATATATGACATCAGAGCTCAGATTAGCCGCTTTACAGCGCTGTATGGGGTTCAACTGACAGCCATTCTAAACGTGTGTACCAAGCACAACAAAAAGTTGCCCCATCCCTCCCGCTAATTGGGTTACTTTTGCACTTTTTGTTGTCTGAGTGTGAAATGCTGTAATTCAAGAGGAGCCCATGTGTTCTGAAAGATGAGATGTTGAGGATTCTAATAAATACCGATTGGATGTCCTACAAGCAAACCACACACCCATGAGTACAAATGTACGCTTAACATTTCATTAATTGAAAACTCATGTAATTTACAGTATGACTCCATTCCATGCGCACCAAAATTACAATCGGTCTGAAGTGTCTTGTGAAAGCCTGACACTGTAAGTTCATATTTTATAACTTAGCTAGTCATGTTGGCAATAGGACAAACTTTCAAATGATGCCCACCTGACCCAGATTGAGATTTATAATAGTAAATGTTTGCATTGTGTAAACATCAACAACAGTAATTGTGTGATGGTGGGGATGCAGGGCTGTGTTCCAAAGGAAAAAAGCTACAAGTGTGCTTGCTTCAGTTCAACGACAAAGCTAGGAGAGCTCAACAAAGCACCATATATTTGAAGACTCTTCTTTGAGTCATAAATGTGCATTGAAATTACTTAGGAACTGTGCACAGTTTGGAGAGGTGTGTGTGTGTGTGTGTGTGTGGTCACTTGGAGACACTAGTTAGACCTCTCACTCAAACCCTTGTAATCTTTTTTTTATTTTGTTGCACCTACCCCAAAATTCCCATGAATATTGTTATGTTACTGAATGTATCCAGAGTATACATTGCTGGGAAATGTACAGTAAATGTGAAATGCACATGAAATCAACGGTATAATGTTTGGATTCAGTCTTGTCACAAACTGTTTTGTCCTCACCTTTTGGTCTGATAATTTCCTCATGAACTCCAAAGGGTTCTCTTTAAATTTCTACCATGTTCATGCATATGCTTTTTATATTTATTTTGTTAGAAACATTTAAATTTGTCTCTATCCATATAGGTCAATTTCTACATGTGTAAAGGGTTAAAGACATGGAACTGTTCTGGAACTTTGGCGACGACTAAGTATTTTTCAAACCTCCTGCTTTGGGCTGGAGGTTTAAAATCTATGAGCAGGATTACTTTATTACCTTAACTAGCCACTAAATCCCTAGTTTGAAAGTGACTGTTTTTCTGTACGCTGTGGTGCGCCATTTTCCCCAACATGGGCAAGCCCCCTAGCAATTTGAGTTCTAGCCAATGAGCTTCAGCCCCTCACCATTTGAGTGACAGCTAGCAAGATGCGCACACACACAGCAGAGCGGGAGAGAGCGTGGTGCACATGTGACACGTATGCAATTTTAGTGGACCACATTTTCCTACTTTTCAGAACTACTGGCTAAAAAGTATACAAAAGTACCAGAGATTATCTTTAATGATTGACTCAATGGCTGTCTGATCATAACAGATAAATGTGTCTTCCTCAGACAAGTCATGATAAGCATCCATAATAATCACTGTAATTTAAAGTAAGACCGGTAAAATCACCACTTCGGTAGTTCTCAGTTCAGAAAACAGGCCGATGGATGTGATTCAGAGAATAGATTTTTGTTCTGCCAAACTAAGCCAAAATACTGAGTAAAGTCACCCTCATTCACAATCAGCTGGATCCGGCAGGAATCTCTTCCTCTGATGTCATGTGTTTTGCTGCTGTTCTCCTCCGGTGCTTTTCCCCCACTTGTTGTCGGAGTGTTTATACTGTTGTAGATCTTACCCACAATGCCCTGCAGCGCGGCTCACACCACTTTGTTTTGTTTAACATGCACAGACATCTCTGTTGCTATAACAAATCTAAGGGTCCTTTTACGGCACTGCCAGCTTCAGTTATGTGAAGGTGGTTGCTGTGCCAAACATATTGGCCTCCCAGAGACATTTAGTGAACACTGGCAAGGACCTGTAAACTGTGATAAACTCTAAGTTCCCAGAGGTACCAAGGCCTTAGATTTTATGATTGGTCATTTTGAACTGAACAAGACATTGTGATTAAGACCTGTCATTTCCTGTCCTGTGTTGGTGCATAGTGTAATGAACAAGTTGACAGACAGCAACAAGATGGCTTGTCTCCTCGTGTTTTATTCTGACTGTTGTGTGTCAATCAGCCTGATCAGTCATTCACTGCCATCTCCCTGTCTTCTGTGTTTCAGATGATGCCTTCATCAACCCCCAGCTGGCCAAGATATTTGAGCGTGTGAGACAGAGTGCAGACTTCATGCCCATCAAGCAGATGACGGTAATGGCTCACCTTTCATAACCTACTCTTAAGTCCCCTCGTCACTAGCCCTGTAGCCCCTGGCTATAAAGCGGAGTACTAGAAAAAGAATTGTACCAAGCTGCTCTTTGAGTCATGAATTAGTCAGTCAGTCATGACAAGACAATGGAAGTGAATAACCAATACCTATTAGTCTTCTAATAAGGTACCATCATTGAAGGCTATAGCCCATTGCAGTGATACACTGTTGAGGGAGCTGCCATTAGGTATCTGTGTGTATGTGTCCCTTTCCCTGTGTAGAAGTCCATCAACAACGACCTGGGCCCTAACTGGAGGGACAAGCTGGATTCGTTTGAGGAGCGGCCGTTTGCTGCGGCCTCCATCGGACAGGTCCACCTGGCTAAGATGAAGGACGGCAGGGAGGTGGCCATGAAGATCCAGGTGAGATGGAGACCTGGGAGTCATTCAGGAGGATGCTGTCTGTTTTTTACATAATGACAGACTAATATATTTCTAAACAAAAAAAGAAATGTCCCTTTTTCAGGACCCTGTCTTTCAAAGATAATTCGTAAATATCCAAATAACTTCACAGATCTTCATTTTAAAGGGTTTAAACACTGTTTCCCATGCTTGTTCAATGAACCATAATCAGTTAATGAACATGCACCTGTAGAATGGTCGTTAAGACACTAACAGCTTCTAAGGTCACAGTTATGGAAACTTAGGACACTAAAGAAGCCTTTCTACTGACTCTGAAAAACACCAAAAGAAAGATGCCCAGGGTCCCTGCTCATCTGCGTGAACGTGCCTTAGGCATGCTGCAAGGAGGCATGAGGACTGCAGATTTGGCCAGGGCAATAAATTGCAATGTCTGTACTGTGAGACGCCTAAGACAGCCCTACAGGGAGACAGGACGGCCAGCTGATCGTCCTCGCAGTGGCAGACCATGTGTAACAGCACCTGCACAGGTTCGGTACATCTGAACATCACACCTGCGGGACAGGTACAAGATGGCAACAACAACTGCCCGAGTTACACCAGGAACGCACAATCCCTCCATCAGTGCTCAGACTGTCCGCAATAGGCTGAGAGAGGCTGGACTGAGGGCTTGTAGGCCTGTTGTAAGGCAGGTTGTAAGGCACAAACCCACCGTCGCTGGACCAAACAGGACTGGCAAAAAGTGCTCTTCACTGACGAGTAGAGGTTTTGTCTCACCAGAGGTGATGGTCGGATTCGCATTTATCGTCGAAGGAATGAGCGTTACACCGAGACCTGTACTCTGGAGCGGGAGAGATTTGGAGGTGGAGGGTCCGTCGTGGTCTGGGGCGCTGTGTCACAGCATCATCGGACTGAGCTTGTTGTCTTTGCAGGCAATCTCAACGCTGTGCGTTACAGGAAAGACATCCTCCTCCCTCATGTGGTATCCTTCCTGCAGGCTCATCCTGACATGACCCTCCAGCATGACAATGCCACCAGCCATACTACTCGTTCTGTGCGTGATTTCCTGCAAATCAGGAATGTCAGTGTTCTGCCATGGCCAGCGAAGAGCCCGGATCTCAATCCCATTGAGCACGTCTGGGACCTATTGGATCTGAGGGTGAGGGCTAGGGCCATTCCCCCCAGAAACTCTGTATTGTTTATCTTAAAATACTTTGAGTAAGCTCTGTTGTCTGTTGTCATGAACTGTAGAGATGTATCTCAAATTGTATGTAGTCATGGCTCTTAGTGCTTTTCAGAAGTTTAAATTACTGTCTCATTAGCATTTCAAGTCAAATCTAATTTTAGTTGTCACATACAACAGGTGTAGACCTTACAGTGAAATTCTTAATTACAAGCCCTTAACCAACAATGCTTTAAGAAGTTAATAAAAAAATAAGTGTTAAGTAAAAAATATAAAATAAAAGTAACAGATAGTTAAACAGCAGCAGTAAATTAACAAGCGAGGCTATATACAGGAGTTACCGGTACATAGTCAATGTACGGGGGCACCGGGTAATTGAGGTAATATGTATATGTAGGTAGAGTTAAAGTGACTATGCATAGATTATAAACAGAGAGTAGCAGCAGCGTAAAAGAGGGGTCTGGGTAGCCCTTTGATTAGCTGTTCAGGAGTCTTCTGGCTTGGGGGTAGAAGCTGTTAAGAAGCCTTTTGGACCTCGACTTGGCGCTCCGGTACCGCTTGTCGTGCAGTAGCAGAGAGAACAGTCTATGACTAGGGTGGCTGGAGTCTTTGACAATTTTTAGGGCCTTCCTCTGACACCTGATATTGAGGTCCTGGATGGCAAGAAGCTTGGCCCCGGTGATGTACTGGGCCGTACGCACTACCCTCTGTAGTGCCTTGCGGTCGGAGGCCGAGCAGTTGCCATACCAGGCAGTGACGCGACCAGTCAGGATGCTCTCGATGGTGCAGCTGTAGAACCTTTTGAGGATCTGAGAACCCATGCCAAATCTTTTCAGTTTCCTGAGGGGGAATAGGCTTTGTCGTGCCCTCTTCACGACTGTCTTAGTGTGTTTGGACCATGATAGTTTGTTGGTGATGTGGACACCAAGGAACTTGAAGCTCTCAACCTTTTCCACTACAGCCCAGTTGATGAGAATGGGGGTGTGCTCAGACGTCCTTTTCCTGTAGTCCACAATCATCTCCTTTGTCTTGATCACGTTGAGAGAGAGGTTGTTGTCCTGGCACCACACGACCAGGTCTCTGACCTCCTCCCTATAGGCTGTCTCATCGTTTCTGTGATCAGGCCTACCACTGTTGTGTCATTGGCAAACTTGATGATGGTGTTGGAGGCGTGCCTGGCCGTGCAATCATGAGTGAACAGGGAGTACAGGAGGGGGACTGAGCACGCACCCCTGAGGGGCCCCCGTGTTGAGGATCAGCGTGGCGGATATGTTTTTCCTTACCCTTACCACCTGGGGGCGGCCCGTCAGGAAGTCCAGCATCCAGTTGCAGAGGGAGGTGTTTAGTCCCAGGGTCCTGAGTTTAGTGATGAGCTTTGAGGGCACTATGGTGTCCCTTATTATGGCAGTGTTTTCACGTCAGAGCTTGTCGTCAGGGCACTGGTAAACATGATTGTTTTGTCATGCTGTTTTTCCTGCTCTGTTTGTCCCATGCAGTACCCCGGAGTGGCTAAAAGCATCGACAGTGACATCAACAACCTGATGACTCTCCTCACCATGAGCAACGCACTGCCTGAAGGTGACGATCCCTGAACGGATTTCAGATTTGTTTTGTATAATTAGATTTTTTTATTTCATGTTTTTTATTTGTAGCATGACATAGTAATCACATTCATAACATAGCGTAAATCACACATGCAGCACAACATAACGTGGGGAATATACTGTCCTCCTCCCTGTAAGCACACACTCTGATCCTGCTCTGATCCTGTTCACACACATACGGGGCTCTATAATAACAACCCTAACTCAATGGTAATATAAGAGCAGGCGGTATCACTATAGGTTTGGAGTGTGTCAGAAATATTTTTGCTATTTTCACAACCAGAATTATGGGCGCAGTAGCTGGTGGTGGCGCGAAGTTGCTGGGTTTTGATGAATAGACAAGTTGGAGGCATGTTGAGGCTTGACCCTCCTCACTGGCCAATCAGAACGTGCCCCATGGCTAAATATGTGGTTGGTTCAAGTTGTGTATTTACGGTCTTTTATGTATTACGTTGTCATCAGCTCCAATTTGAATGTTAGTCCGTTATATCCTAGTTTGTTAAATAGCCGACAGAAACAAAATAACAAAATCTAGGCCTATCCCATATTTGCTAAATATGCTTGGCTTAAATATGATTATACAGTACCAGTCAAAAGTTTGGACACACCTACTCATTCCAAGGTTTTTCTTTATTTTTACTATTTTCTACATTGTAGAATAATAGTGAAGACATCAAAACTATTAAATAACCCATATGGAATCATGTAGCAACCAAAAAAGTGTTAAACAAATCAAAATATATTTTCTATTTGAGGTTCTTCAAAGTAACCACCCTTTGCCTTGACAGCTTTGCACACTTGGCATTCTCTCAACCAGCTTCATCTGGAATGCTTTTCCAACAGTCTTGAAGGAGTTCCCACCATTGCTGAGCACTAAGCAAGATTAAATTCACTAAAGATAAGACCTAAAAAAAAATGAATAAAACAAAACAACTTGTTTTAAATAGGCTAAATACAGTTACCATAATTGCTCCCCGTGGGCTTATTAGGCCTAAGACAATGTGGACTATAGAGGGTTTAACGCACATCCAAACTTTTCACAGGAGCTGTAAAAAAAAATCCAATATAACGAGAAAGGGGGAATGTCCATTCACCGTTACTGCTCTCCCAAATATATGTAGCTATAGTCTACCATCACCGTTGATATGGCCAGTAGTGACTTAGCCACGTGAAAGGTAAACAAAAAAACAGGCAAATATAGTCTACAAGCTGATTCAGCACCACAGACTGCGATCGGAATTCCTGTGATTTGAGTGTTTGGTCCAAGATGCATAACCTTTTTTTAAAGATATGCAGAAAAACTATATGCAGTCGGTTTTAAACATTGGTGATGTACATATGACTACTGTGTGCACATCTGCTGGCAAAATCAATGCCATAACCAATTGTGTTTCTGCTAAGACCAGCTTTCGGTCCTTCTTAAATATCTCAAGTTGCTCTGACTGAAATTATCATTTTGGCGCACATTTTATTTCCACACCTCAACCTTGGCTCAAACAAGCTGATGTTAGACAGGTAAATTGTCGAACCTGGCTTAAGGGGTGGAAAATGCCAGTGCACCAGTTTTTACATGACGAAATTTCTAACTAACGTGCGTTTGACAGTTACCGCCTGCCAAAAATAAAGCCCACGCTGTCATAGATAGCAGAGAGTCACCCAGCACATCATCAATGATGGTGTCCAATACCTATCAGAGCACACATCCCTCTAGGCCACAGTCAACCATAATCCATCTGTTTCTCTATATCTCTTTCGCTCTTTCTCCCTCTGTTAACATCTTGTGCAGGTCTCTTCCCTGAGCATCTGATTGAGGTGATGAGCAGAGAGCTGGCACTGGAATGTGATTACATAAGAGAGGCCAAATGTGCCAAGAAATTCCAGTGAGTGATCAAAACAACCAGATGAGCTTTCTCTTAAAGACCACCTCCCCGTAACTACTTTCATCATCTAATCGTCACTGCAAGCTCCAGAAATGAAGGGGGAAAGATTGCTTTATCTTTTGGATGTAGCCAAGCAATAGGAATTTGTGATGACTCAAGCTGTGTCTTTTTAGTGAGCACTTAGTAAATCCATCTCTCCCAAGGGGGCCAAGGTAAATTAATCTCTTAAACACAGTGCCTTTTCCAGATCGTGGTGGGAGGACAACACAACATATCATTGTATGACTCCAGATCAGGAAATGTACTGTAGCCTGTAGGGTCTACGAATAGCCACTCCAGCCTTCTGGGGAGTGTTGGGTTTGATGCCTTGATATAAAGGTGCATCATTCGTCAGCAGCCAGAATAAAAAAATAGCTGATCTGGACATAATACAAGGAGACAACAAGCACCCCCTCTCCATGCCTTCTCCTTATGCCCCCTGTCCCCGCTCCATGATCCCCGGGTCTGTTGACTGGCAGGCAGGGTGAGGGTGAGAGATGAGTTTTATGTCCAGAGAGGAGGCTCCTGTTACATACAGTACGCACCAGCTGTGGATGACATGCTTTTTCACCTTGACCATGGCCGGTGACGCTCTCCCTTCAATACATGTTCATACAGTATTAAACAGTGATTTATACAGCTAGAGTGTAGACACTGGAGGATTATTTGAGGGATTGTGGAGATGCAATGAGTTGTTGTAGAGGTCACTCACTGATACATCTGTGGCGTTTGAAGAGAAGATCATACCGTGTTATTATAAATTCATACAGTAACATAATGCTATTTGGAAACACTGGAAATATCCTGTGAATTGCCATGACAAAAATAATGTACATATACTCCCATTTAGTCCTAAGTGCTGAGTTTTCACAGCTGTGTGTTGTGTTGTTCCTGCGTCTGACAATTGTTATGTGATTGGTACAGGGAGCTGCTGAAAGACCACCCGTTCTTCTACGTACCAGATGTAATAGACGAGCTGAGCAGCAACGCCGTCCTCACCACAGAGCTGGTCCCCGGCTTCCCTCTGGACCAGGCTGAACAACTCTCCCAGGATCTCAAGAACGAGGTCACTATCTGCTGCAATTGTGTTCATTAACAAAGGCCACCATTATGTATTTTGGTATTTACTTTTTTGATGTGGGCTTTCTGTTTGCCAAGCTTGTTTTGATGTGTAAGACAAACGCCACTACAACAAACTAATTTCTGTCACCTCACCCACCAAAACACCTGCTACAGTGTATTACTGCCCCTTGGTGGTGAAATGTGTGTTCTTAAAGTATCTTTCTCTCTTTCTCTCTCTCTGCCTGTTTCCCGCTATGTGTGTGTCAGATCTGTGAGAATATCCTGAAACTTTGTTTAAGGGAGCTGTTTGAGTTCAGATACATGCAGACTGACCCCAACTGGTCCAACTTCTTCTACGACCCACAGACACACAGGGTGAGTCTGCCTTTTAACTCTTGTTATCAACTTCATCATTAGAGTCCTGTAACTAATGTTGATGACCCTCCTAAAGGTTGTCTCTGTTTAAATGGGTCTTCTTGGTGTTTTCTGTAGAGCCTGCCAAGCCTATACAGTAGCCACCTCCAGTAGGACAATGTTGAATGTTTAGAATGACTGAACATTACTTCTGTTCCATCCATAGGTTGCATTGTTGGATTTCGGAGCCACGAGAGGATTTAGTGAGGACTTCACTGACATTTACATTGAGGTAAGATATTAGGCTTTATCCCACAACAAAAGCTAACAGATCAAAATGATTTCTTTGACGTGTGTGACATTCATTGTTTTAATCAGCTCATCAAGTCAGCAGCAGAGGGAGACAGAGAGGGGGTTCGGAAGAGATCAGTAGACATGAAGTTCCTCACAGGTTATGAGTCAAAGGTGAGTCAATTCATTAGTTCTCAACACGTGAATCAACAATGCCACATACTAGTTTATTTAGTCATAGACAATGAATTGAGAAGGCTCTCCGTTACTCCATGGCATAAACTGAGTAGTGAATACAATGGCTCCCCCTGAACCCACTAAAACGCACACAAACACATACAGGTTATTACTCTCTCTGAGTATGTTCTGTCCGTCCCCTCCCTCAGTCCATGGTGAACGCCCATGTGGACGCAGTGATGATCCTGGGCGAGGCCTTTGCCTCTATGGAGCCCTTTAACTTCGGAGCCCAGAGCACCACGGAGCGCATCCACAACCTGATCCCTGTGATGCTGAAGCAGCGCCTCACCCCGCCCCCCGAGGAGACCTACTCCCTCCACCGCAAGATGGGCGGCTCCTTCCTCATCTGCTCCCGCCTTGACGCCAAGCTCGGCTGCAAGAACATGTTCCAGGAAGCCTATAACAACTACTGGAGGGGCCGCCCCAACCGACCAAGCCAGTGACGTATACCGCAGAGGGCCAATCGCAGGGCTACAGCAGCAGGGTTACAGAAGTTGTGGACTATAAGGGGAGAGATGTTGACCCTAGCTAGACTTTCTCTGCTGTTAATTTGTATATGAATGGCACTTTTTTGCCAGTCCCTCCCCCGAATCAGAATCTGTGTGTATATTCACTACCGGTCAAAAGTTTTAGAACACCTACTTATTCAAGGTTTTTCTTTATTTTTACTATTTTATACATTGTAGAATAATGGTGAAGACATCAAAACTATGAAATAATACATATGGAATCATGTAGAAACCAAAAAACAAATAAAAATATATTTTATGTTTTAGATTCTTCAAAGTAGCCACCCTTTGCCTTGATGACAGCTTTGCACACTCTTGGCATTCTGTCAACCAGCTTCACCTGGAATGCTTTTCCAACAGTCTTGAAGGAGTTCCCACATATGCTGAGCACTTGTTGGCAGCTGTTCCTTCACTCTGCGGTCCGACTCATCCCAAACCATCTCAATTTGATTGAGGTCGGGGGATTGTGGAAGCCAGGTCATATGATGCAGCGCTCCATCACTCTCCTTCTTGGTCAAATAGCACTTACACAGCCTGGAGGTGTGTTTTTGGTCATTGTCCTGTTAAAAAACAAATGATAGTCGCACTAAGCGCAAATCAGATGGGATGGCGTATCGCTGCAGAATGCTATGGTAGCCATCTGGTAGTGTCTCCAACAAAGCACCCCCACACCATCACACCTCCTCCTCCATGCTTCACGGTGGGAACCACACATGCGGAGATCATCCGTTCACCTACTCTGCATCTCACAAAGACAAGGCGGTTGGAACCAAAAATCTCAAATTTGGAATCAGATTAAAGGACAGATTGCCACCGGTCTAATGTTCATTGCTCGTGTTTCTTGGCCCAGGCAAGTCTCTTATTGGTGTCCTTTAGTAGTGATTTCTTTGCAGCAATTCGACCATGAAGGCCTGATTGACGCAGTCTCCTCTGAAGAGTTGATGTTGAGATGTGTTAGTTACTTGAACTCTGAAGCATTTATTTGGAATGCAAACTGAGATGCAGTTCACTCTAATAAACGTATCCTCTGCAGCAGAGGTAACTCTGGGTCTTCCTTTCCTGTGGTGGTCCTCATGAGAGCCAATTTCATCATAGCGCTTGACGGTTTTTGCAACTGCACTTGAAGAAACTTTCAAAGTTCTTGACATTTTCCCGATTGACTGACCTTCATATCTTATAGTAATGATGGACTGTTGTTTGTAATTGCTTATTTGAGCTTTTTGCCATAATATGGATTTAGCCCTGTTTGGTAGAAGACCATCTTCTGTATACCTTGTCACAATGAAATTCCACAATTTAACTTTTAGCAAGACACTCCTGTTAATTGAAATGCATTCCAGGTGACTACCTCATTAAGCTGGTTGAGAGAATGCCAAGAAAAAAGCTGTTATCAAGGCAAAGGGTGGCTACTTTGAAGAATCTAAAACATAAAATATATTTATTTGTTTTTTGGTTACTACATGATTCCATATGTGTTATTTCATAGTTTTGATGTCTTCACTATTATTCTACAATGTAGAAAATAGTAAAAATGAAGAAAAACCCTTGAATGAGTAGGTGTGTCAAAATTTTTGACTGGTACTGTATATATTTTTAAGTGTGTGTTATTCGGAGTATATTAACCATGGCTGTCCAGTTAACATATTCACAAGACAAGTATCAGATTGTTGATTGTATAGGTTGAGTTAACTGGGATAAATGCCATGATGTGTGTCTGAGAAAGAATTGTAAAGCTATTGTGAAATCAAGAGTTGGTTTCTTGTGACGTGGGGATATGATACTGTCTAATGGGCATAAAACCAGTGGGGGTGATGAGACAGGAGTTAAATATATTGAAGAACAGTGATATAATGTTAATGACCTATATTTTCCAGCATGTGGCAGTGGTTCTAGTGTCCTATGAGGACCAATTCATAAACAAATGCTCATGTGATGCATACCGAAGTGTAAAAGGATGTTTTTCAAGTTTTTATTCACACTTATGCATATTGCACACATTAACAGGGTACAGACCAATTCCTGTTGAGGGAGAAGATTTGAGGACATTCTCCTGTTAAGCCTGTCCCTATAAACACATTACATTTGGGACACCTGAAATATCATAATAGATTTTTCAATGATATGCATTGTGTCATGACATATTATTGCACTGTGTCATGACAGTTATTTCTGCGAGGTGGAGATGGTTTATGGATGGATCATGGGACATGGCCTAACTTCCAGTGCCTGAGGAAATAAGAACATGTATTCTCATGGGCCTGTAGCACCAAAATGGAGTATTTTGGCACCAAAGTGTTGTTCCTGTGGCCTGGTGGGCTTTATTAACAGTGGAGAGTGACAACAGCAGGGTTTGCATCCGTTGACAAAACTATGATACTAAGTATCAAAACCTAACTGCTGTTTTGTCATTAAAGCCTGTCTTTACTTTGTGATGGAAAGACTGTTGAGGCAAGAGAAAAGTGATTCTAAATCACTTCTTGTGTGTGAATATAAATGCAAATGTGCCTATAGTATTTCTAGAAGGATGTTTAGAAATGAATGCCGCTATGTATCTTTTATATTGATATCAGCTGAATTTTTATAATCAATGACATTCTTAGTGTTATGATGAATATGAAAATATTAAATATTTGACTCAACACTTGTAATCAATGTTGCATGTGTACTCTTTATTTTGTTATTTAGCTTTGGAATAGATTTTATTAGTCCATCTGCAGAGACAGAAATTCCTCAACACAAATGAATAAGTATGTATATTGATTTCAGAAGAGTTTGGAGGACAAATCTTATCAATGTCATCATTACTAAGTTATTCAATATTTTATGCAACACTTGTACTTGAATTATTCTCATAGAATAAGATTAAACATTCATAAACAACAAATTCTCATGATACTGTAGGTACAACTGTTCAATCTCTGATGATTGAGGCACAATGTAACAAAGTAGGAAACACCTCAAACAATAAGTCCTTCTAATACTAAAAGTAGAACAAGCTGAAATTCACATACATATGAGGTATCTTATCTTCAAAGACTCACTCACACCAGAGGTTCTACAGGGAAGTTTAATTTTGGGTGGAAGTTATAGAATTGTAGGTTTTTAAATAATGTTGGTGGCGTTGTAATCTTGTTACAGATTTCAGACACTTTCTTTGTGTTGCCACAATGGGGCACTTAATGTCTAAGTAGTGCAGTTGTATTTCTTTAAGGCCTTATGTATGAGAGTCACTGCATTATCATTTGTTTTACAATCCAGAAGTCCCACAGAGTCATGGAAGAGAACATTAACTTCCTCCACTACGTTTCTGTAGTGAGATGCAGATCTCCGGCTTGTGACAAACCAGGGATCAAAAGTATGGTGCATCACCACTAGAATGGCATCGGTGTTACCTGTTGAGAGACACAATGATGCAAGCTTTAGAAAAGTACTTCCACCCAAAAAACTTTTTTTTAGAAAAAATGTAATTCTACAACATGGACCAATACATCCTGTTGAGTAAAATGAAATCCCATGATCGAATACAATTGTCAATACTACTTCTGTCTAGAAATCTTTTACTTTCATGGTGTAATCCCAAAAGGCTTTCCTACCTGGAACTTGGCTCATGGCAGCCTCAATGTCAGTTCCCACATGAGATGTAACAGGACAGAAGACCATTATGACTTGGCAGTCCTCTGCACTGGTCTCCTCTCGTTTAAGTCCCAAACCATCCACTTGTTTCATGAGTGCAAGGTGAGTGTTCAGGGTTTTTCCACACACTTGTGAATGGACTTTAACTGCTTGAAACAAAACATAACTAAATTACAACACTACATACAGTATATCCCTAAGATGTTGCATACAAAAGCAAAGTGGTGGATTTCCATTGCAGACATTTCACGCTAGAAAGCTCATCACACATCAGCTATCAGAGGGGAGAGGAAAGGAGTGATTTATGTCAATTAGATTGACTGACAGGAAATGCATGAACAAATCATTTCGATTAGTACAAAGCATATCTCAAGAATCTCACACGGCAAATGTTTTGTTTCATTTCCTCCGAAAAAATTCCACACTCTTCCAAGATATTTTCCTTCCTTTTCTTTTGGGGCCTGGATACTACCAGCTACGGATGAGAACCTATCTGAAAATGTACATTGCGGCTGTTAACTGAGTAATTTCAGGCTAAGAAAAGATTGTGTTCCATTAAAGTCCCAATAGTGAATGTCTTGAATGTTTAATTTCTCAACAAAACTATACTATTCATGAAATCTACATGTTTACATTTTGTATACCATTATCTAAGTGACGTCACTTTAGTTAAGTGTCTTTTTGCAGCGATACGATTAATTAATTCCTCATGAGACCCCAGAGTATTCCCAGTCACAACAGTGAAGAATTTGTCCATCGTCGACTCTATAGAGATACAGGAAATGTCTGAGGTCAACTAGAGAGGATTGTCAGATCTTTAAGCCCTGCTCACTCTGATCAACCCACAAGTATTCACTTCAGTGGATGAACCCTCAGCCTATTCCATGATAACCACTTTTAACATGGTTTCATGGATATTGATTAGCTTGAAGGGAACACCCTGCTTGACAGTAGATAACCGTTTCAAAAGGCCCTATGACACCTATTTATTGTGCAACATATTATATTAATGTTACATTTATAACAGTACTTACTTGTTGGATAGTCCTGCTGCAACAGAAAGAAAAGTGTAGTTTCCTTTTAAAAAATAATAGAAAATACCCTGTTTAATTGTTGGGGGGAAAATATTAATTTCAAAAGTCCAACATAACTGCCATAAGCAGACTGTTATGTGTCATTCAATGTGATTTCTAATGTCTATGAGTTATGAGGTGACTCTATTAGTTATCAAACATCAACAGAATGCCTAGAAGAAAATGGTCATAGCTGTAGCCTTTATGCCAACCTGTTTAGGTTGGGGTGTAATCTCAGAGTTCTTGGGACCTGGAGGACGTTTGTCAGCATCGTTAACAGCATCTAAAAAGCAATAGCAAAAACCTGCAGTGAGTGAGCACTGAATGACAATGACAAGGAAACGCAGCATTTAGCAGGGATTGGATGACAATGCATAGCCTAAATATAGTGTCCCTATTAATTCCTTTAGATACCTGCAGGTGTTTGTGCTGCAGCTGGGCGAGGCTGGTTGATCATCTCTGGAGCAGTAGTCCTATTTTTCTAGAAAGGAGAGGTGGAGACTTTATTGGTCCAGAACATTCTACATGTTTTCCTATGTAAAAGTCCAATGTGAAGACACATTGTAAAATACTTTATTACCTATGGAAAATCTGTTAATGATATAACTCCAATAGCAAACATCTACAGCACCTCTTAATCATTAACTGTAGCCTGTAACATACCTCTTTAGTTTTGCGTTCATGTTCAACATTCTTGGGGCCTGGGGGATGGTTTCCATTCTGCTCTTGTAAGGTTGTGAAATCCGGTGTGGTCGTTAGTAGCCTCATCAGTAGCCTTGTTAGTCGCATCTAAAAACAATAGTTAGTAATCCAGAGTCTGTGGACCACTTGGTTTGCAAGAGAACAAGTTACAATACATAATCTGGAATGTATCATTAATTGAAGTGACCACTGAACAGCAGGACAGGTTGAGCTTTAATGACAGGTTGAGCTTTAATGACAATGCAGAGCCTAAATAAAGTGTGAAAATGTATCCTCTACATGGTCACTGTACCTTCAAGTGCTGCAGCAGCTGGGGAGGGCTGACTGGTCTCTTCTGGAATAGTGGGCGTACTTGGCTAGAAAAAAGGAGATTTACTGGTTCATAACATTCTTTAGAGAACTTTGATATGTTCTCATTCAGTAAAGTTGATATCTACCTCTGTAGTTTTGCTTTGAAGTTTTAATTCCATGGAGACTGGAGAAGGTTTGTTTTTGTCTTCTCTTGTACTATCTTGAACTCCAGTGTCTATATCTGCACGAAGCTGGCTTGGATCTTCACCAGTTGAGGCTCTGGCCTCCTTGATGACAGCATCTAACAAACAAATATCCCCATGTCTCCATCAGTGCATGATCTGATGGCAGTTTGAGTGCTGATGAATCTCGGGAGGATTGGGCCCTTACAGTAAACAAGTCACAACTCATAATGCTTACCTTCAGTTGCTTTAACAGCAGCTGGAGAGGACTGGTTGGTTGGTTCTGGAGTAGTACTAGGCCTTTTTGCCTGAAAAAGAGAGGTGGATATTTTTGGTCATTCAAAGACAAAATCACAATAGGTTTGACATTAAGAACATCTCATAGAACATGACCATAGTATGTTATCTGTTGCACTTATTCATACCTCTTCTTTTTTGCTTTTAAGTTCAACATCCTTGGCCCCTGGGGGAAGTTCATTTCTGTCTTCTCTTGCACTGTCCTGAATTTCAGGGTCTACATTTGCATGAGGTTGGCTTGGATCTTCGGCATTGTTGGTGATAGCATCTAACAAAAACAAATATCACAATACTTCATAATAAGGCAATGTGAAGGGAACACTGCTGCTACCTCAAACTCAAACCAAGGTACATGTATTGAGGAGCAAACTGAAGTAATGAGGAAAATCAGTAACTCTTGGAGGACGGTGGAAATTAATAAAGGTGCTTCTTCGTTGTTAAAAGGCAAAACCAATGCATCTCACCGTCTACCACAAGGGTTTTACATTTACAGGCAGAATAATGGAGGGGTCTTTGGGGTTGGTGTTTTGGACGTTGTAGGAGCACGTCGGAGAAGGAAGACGGAGAGCGCGCTTGTTTGACATTGAAAAGTGTTGCGGTAGCTTTTGATAAAGAATAACATCAAGACGAAGCAGCTGCATTATAAGTGGGATGCACTGTTGAGCGCTACATCCCGAGGGGTTCGTGCTGATTGTACAGAGATTGTGACAGACGGTTAAATGGCGTCCCTTGAGAATGCAAGAACAAGATATATGTCAGGAGAAGTGCAGTATTATCATAAGGAGACGTACACTTGGAATACGGAGGAGGAATGGAGGGAAGGAAGATGGTGAGGTGTAATATGGTGAGGCAGAGGTCTAAGAGAGAGAGGTAGGAAAATGGTGAGCTTGAGTCGATTAAAAATGGTGGAAAAAAGGGAGATGGTTTGTTAAAGAAGAATGGTAGAAAGTGTAAGCAGAGTGAGCTGAAGACAGGAGGAGAAATGGAAGTGAATGAGGGCAAAGTATCGGAGGTGGTAGGTGTGGTGAAGTTCTCGGTGCCCGAGGTTTGCATAGAGGGTCAGGATAAAGATGAGTCTGACAGTAGGAGTGAAAAAGTGGAACCCTGCCTTTTGGCTGATCCATTTGTGGTTTCAAGGTGGGTGAAAACAGAGTTGGTTGCTGTGGAATCAGTGAGGGTAACCAGAAGTGGTCTTGTGATAATTGTTTGTGTTTCTGCTGATCAGAGGGAGAAGGCGCTATACATTAAACTAATGGGGCAAGAAATGTGAAATGTTTCGCTCTCAAGAAAAGGGCGCCATTGAAAGGAGTGATTACTGGGGTAGCATTAAATGTAAAAGTTGACCAAATTAAGGGGAAGATTCCTGGTGTTAGTGATGCTCGTCGTTTGGTGTGACGCAGACAGGCTGGTGAGAGTGGTGAAACAGAAGAGTAATTTTAAGGGATGCACCAATATTACATTTTTGCCTGATACCGATATACAATATTTTCCTTGCCCAAAAAAACGATACCGATAACCGAATTT
>QNTS01000317.1:850878-870569 GCA_003317085.1 Hucho hucho
GCGCGCTCTCGGGAAGCGCGCACTGTGTTTTTTACCGTCTTTAGAGCTCAGTTTATATTCCGGTTGATTTATTATAGTAAATATACGTAAAAGTGTTCCTAAGGATACATTTAAAATGATGTTTGATTGTTCTTGGACAAGTTTATAGGTATAAGTTGAACGAGTTCTAGTCACGTTTCAATGGAGGTGTGGACGCTGTAGTTTCTGATTATAACGCGCGAACCAAATGGAGATTTATGGATAAAATACATGACTTTTTCTAACAAAAGAACCATGGATTGTCTTCGTTGGACACTTAGGAAGACCTCAGCAGAAGTTCTTCAACAGGTAATTGATTTGTTTTTGCTGTGAAATGTGTTATGTGTGTGCCACGCTGGCTAATGAATTCATGGCTATGAGAAAAGTATGTGAGGTGCTACCCTCAAACAATCAAATGTTGTGCTTTCGCCGTAAAGCCTTTTTGAAATCTGACAACGCTGTGATATTGCCAAGAAACAGAGCTTTTGATGAGTATGGAACACTTGTATATTGGTGGATGTTTAATAATTCAACTTTTGGATTTTGAATTTGGCGCCTCACATTTCACCTGGTAGTGTCGGGAGTGGGGCGCTAGCGCCCTAGTGATCCCTGAGAGGTTAATGGATTTCGCCCTTGAGTTGTCTCGCTGAAATGTTCTTACTCTTTTAAATGACTGCTGGACTTGAACTTGTTTACAATGTGTTTAGAAAGTTGGAGGTGTGTGTTTAGTATTCTTCTGCTTTTGTGTAGCGCTGTATTTTTCGTGGTGTCATTACGTCATCTACCTACCTTATATAGGTATGCACATCAGCTTTGACATCAGTTTTGCACATTGTCGTTAAACTAGACATCGGGCCGATGCCGATGTTGGCATTTTTAGCTAATATCGTCCAATTCTGATATGCTTACCGATATATCGTGCAGTCATTGTCTGTTCTTTTTAGATTTAATGTTGACTCTGCCCGACAAAGTGACGCTAGGATATATAAGTTATCCTGTACGAGCTTTTGTACCGAAAACATGACGTTGTTACAGGTGTTAAGCTTATGGGCATGTGGCAGCAGTGTGTAGGAGGGAGGTTCCTGGGTGTGAGAAGTGTGCAGAAGGGAATGAGACAAAGCAATGTGTAGCATTGGGGAAAGTAGTGGTGGTATGTGTTGTGGCAGACCAGGGGTTTTGGTCAAGACGTTTACACAGATCAGACACGGACAGAGTTGGATTAGCTCGGTTTCAAGGGTGTTTATTTAAATAACAAACTGAAAAAAAATAATAGGTCTTAGCTCTGTTGGGTAGGGGGCTGTCGTCAGTGCGACGCATGTCTCCCTCCTAGACAGGGCATCCGCGTTTCCATGCTTCGCCCCTGAGCTGTGTACAACAGAAAAAGAGAAGCGTTGAAGGGACAAGAACCACCTGGTGACCCGATCAATTTTGTCCCTTCCCCTGGCCATCCAGACAAGGGGAGCATGGTCTGTGACCCGGGTGAAGTGGGTACCCAACAGGTAATACTTGAGAGTGTCTAGCGCCCACTTCACCGCTAGGCACTCTTTCTCGACAAGAGTACTTTTTATCTCTGGGTATCAGCTTTCGGCTTATGTACATGATGGGGAGCTCCTCCCCATCGTGTACCTGGGACAGGACGGACCCTAGTCCCGTGTCGCATGGGTCCATCTTGACCAACATCGGCACCTGGAAATAGGGTGTTACGAGAATTGGATGGGAGAAGAGCACTTCCTTCGGTCTCGCCCGTCCATTTCACTGTTTTCGGGAGCCGGGGCCCTGGTTAGATCAGTAAGGGGGGAGGCTATAGCCGCAAAGTTGGGGATAAATTGGCTGTAGTATCCCGCCAATCCCAGGAAGGACTTGACCTGTGTCTTGGTGCGTGGAACGGGCCAGTCACGTACCACATGGACCTTCCTCTCCTGTGGCTTGATATTCCCCCGTCCGATAAAATACCCCAGGTACTCCACCTCCTCGAACCCTAGTTTGCATTTCTTGGGGTTTGCTGTCAACCCGGCTTGCCTGAGCGCATCCAACACCGCCTGGAGGCGCGTCAGGTGCTCTTCCCAACCTTGGCTGTGGATGATGATATCATCCAAATAGGCCGCTGCGTACTGTTGGTGGGGTCTAAGTGCTTTGTCCATCAGGCGCTGGAACATGGGCGGGGCTCCGTGGAGACCGAATGTTAGCATCCGGAACTGATATAATCGGTCCTGTGTCGAAAATGCCGTCTTCTCCCGGGAGGAGGCTTCCAACGGTACCTGCCAATATCCTTTGGTCAGGTCGAGGGTGCTGATGTACCAGGCCTTTCCCAATCGGTCAATGAGCTCGTCCACCCTCTGCATTGGGGAGGCATCGAACAAGCTGATTTCGTTCACACCCCGGAAATCATAATAGAAGTGCAGGCTACCGTCCGGTTTAGGCACCAACACGATGGGCTACACCATGCGCTGTGGGATTTTTTGACGACCCCCATCCTCAGCATCGCCTCCACTTCCTGCTTCACGGCCTTCCTTCAGGCCTCGAGAATCTGATATGGACTCTTTTGTACAGTTTCCCCGGGCCGTTGCGGACGTGGCGTTCAATGAGGGTTGTGCGGCCCGATCGACGAGCTCCCAGAGCACTTGCATCTGGGCCAGGTCGAGGTCCTCATTGCTCGGGGGACTGTTGGCGTCCTGGGTCCCGACCATAACATGGCCAAGGCTGTCCTCTCGTGCCACTTCTTCAATAGGTTCACGTGGTAAATCTGTTGGGGTTTCTGTCTACCCGGCTACCATACGTGATAATTGACAGGTCCCAGCTTCTCTATCACCTCGTACGGCCCGTGCCATGTTGCCAGGACCTTAGTTTCGGCCGTGGGGATTAAGACCAACACCTTGTCTCCCACCTGGAACTCTCGGGGCTGGGTTCCCCCGATTGTAGACCTGGGCTTGGGCGCGTTGGGCCTACTCCATATGTTCCCTTACCACTGGCCATATGGCTGTCATCCAGTCCCTCATCGTCTTCATTTTTTCTACCACGCTGCGTGAAGGGGTCGGTTGTGCTTCCCACACCTTCTTGGCGAGGTCCATTAGGCTGTGTGGCCTCCTCCCGTAGAGGAGGTCGAAAGAGGAAAACCCGGTGGATGACTGGGGTACATCTCGGATCGAGAACATTAGGTGGGGTAGTAGCTGGTCCCAGTTCTTCCTGTCCTGCTCGATGACCTTCCGCAGCATTTGTTTGAGCGTTTTATTGAACCGCTCGATGAGCCCATCCGTCTGCGGGTCAAAGGAGGTGGTCCGGATCTCCTTGATCTGCGGAAAGCAACCAAATCTTTCATTAGGCGGGTCATAAACTCAGTACCTTGGTCTGTCAGGATCTCATTCGGGATTCCCACCCGGCTAAAGAGGTGGAACAGCTCCCGGGTGATTCCCTTGGGTACTGCCACCCGTAGGTGAATGGCCTCGGGATACCATGTGGCATAATCTACTATTACCCGGATGTACCGGTGTCCTCGTGCTGTTTTTTCCAGGGGTCCCACTATGTCCATGGCAATGTGTTTAAAGGGCACCCCGATGATCCGTAGGGGAACCAGCGGGTTTTGGGGCAGTGATTTGACACTCCGGGCAGCTGCGACAATAGTCTTCCACGGCCCTCCTCATCCCGGGCCAGTGGTACCGGGCAGCGATCCGTTCCCGGGTCTTCTCCATTCCCAGTTGCGCACCCAACAGGTGGGTGGGGGCCAGCTGAAGAATGGTTCCCACGTAATGTCGGGACAAGTCGTCCTCGCTCTCATCTTCGGCCGGCTCGTACCTTTTTCCTCAACTCTTGCCCCCGCAGTGCGAACAGCGGACAATCTCGTCCCACGAGGAAGGGTACCGGCAACTCCGGTACGGCACCCACCATCATCTGGCAGCTCCCTTGTGGCGTCACGATATTGGCCTGTGTGGTTGGATAGCGCTTTGTGTCCCCGTGGACACAGGAAACTGACATCTCCCTACCACGTTCGGTCCCCTGGGCCAGTAGGCTCGTGGCTACGAGCGTAACCATACTCCCGGAGTCTAATAGAGCATCCGTGTTGTGTCCATTGACCTTGACCGGGACCATGGGTTCCGTTGGTTTGTGGTGCGACCAACAGGAGGTGACGTAGTTCACTGCGTGGCCCACCTCCCCTCCGGGGCGGGCTCATGGCATCGACTCTTCTCGAGACGGGCAATTCCAGGGAAGGTGCCCCCGGGCGCCACACTCAAAACACCTCTTTTGGTCTCCATCTACCTGGGGTCGTCGGCGGTGGATCGGCTCTCCCTCAGCCGTCTCTCCACGGGTCTGCGGCCCTTTGGCCCTGCCGACTGTCGGTTCGGGCTATACAGCAGTGGGGCTGTCCTTTCCATCCCCTCGGCTTCCCCTCAGCAGGGCCTCGGTGTTCTGATGCATCTCCACTGCTCCCAGGAGGCCCTCCAAGGTCTGGGGCGACCATAGACTAGCTGCCCTCTTCATGTCATGGGGTAGCGCCCGTAAGAAGCGATCCAGGACCACTTTGTCTAAGATGGAGAGGGTGGATAGGTCGGTTAGGAGCCATGCCCTGGTGATGCGCAGTAGGTCGCTCATCTGGGCTCGGGGGGAGACGTCGGCCACGAACCTCCAGTTGGGCCCAATGGGCAAGGCTGTACCCGTACCGGCTGAGTATCTCCCGTTTGAGACCGTCGTAGTTAGCCACCTGTTCGTCGCTAAGGTCCCAATACGCCTTTTGGGCGTTCCCGGAGAGGAACGAAGCCAGCAGACTTGCCTACTTCAGCGTTGGCCATCCTTCCTGTAGCACTGTCTGTTTAAACGTGCAGAGGTATGTTTCAATGTCATCGTCTTCGGTTAGCTTGATTAAAAACTGATTTGGATGCGATTCGGTAGGCGCTCCTCCTTGTAGCTTCCTGATTTCCTCAACGAGGCAAACATTTTGTAGCCGCTGCACCTCCAGCTTTCTGTCCTGAACCGCCTGTATCTGACTTGCCCTCATTCTCCACCAATTGTGGCAGACCAGGGGGTTTGGTCAAGACGTTTACACAATTCAGACACCGACAGACTTGGATTAGCTCGGTTTCAACGGTGTTTATTTAAATAACAAACGAAAAGAAAAGGTCTCCTCCAAGATACCGTCTTCTGGGCCCCGGGGTCTTGCTGTATCCTGGGGGCGAACAAAACTGAGCTCCCTCTGTTATCTCTGGGCTGAACACGACTATACGGGAGTAACCTCTCTTTCCCCCAGTCCCTTCCCCCATGTGCTGCCCTTCTGGCAGCTTTATGGGACTCGTCCAGCTGGTGAGCAATCAGCCCCTTGATTACTCACCAACCACAATCAGCCACAATTAGTCCTGGACGGAGAGCCCGTCGAAACCTGGCACGTCCAGCAGAGGGAGCCATCGCCTCGTGATGTAGACTCCATCCGTCATCAGGCCTCGACGAGTCTCCCCCTGGTGGCTGACCTGCTGTACGCCACAGTGTTAATTGTAGGGGTGCCCATGAGGCTGTGGATCAGAAACGTCCTGTGCGAGAGAGGTAGGTTGGGGAGTAGTGCAGAAGTTGTCATATGCTGAGGCAGTGCAAAAAGTAGAGGAAGATGGGTTAAGTGGGAGTGTTCTTGAGAGGAGTGGTGTGAGTAGTAGATCTCTACCAGTACAGAGGGATAGGCCAACAAGTGATATAGGTTTCAGTAAGATTGGATTTTTAGCATTTATAGCAATGGTTATCCACTGTACTGCAGGGATGGAACATACATCGCAGGAAACTGAGGTTGTGGTGGCAGCTGCAGAGAAGTATTTGGGTGTGCGAGACTTGACATCAGAAGAGTTACAGGGTGTGTTAAGTGGTGATGTCCCATCCTTTCAGGTTGTTGGCATGAGGTAGAGCTAAATAGATTTAAATAGTGGAGTAGGGTGGTATTTCTTGTATCTAAAAAAAAAAGTTTTGTAAGTGTAGTGATAGATGGTAGGGTATTTGTTTTTTGGTTTTGTTTCTTCAAGCAAAGTATAAGGGAGTAGTACTCCAGTCTTTTAGGTGGCGATAATGTAACATATTGGATGCCAACCGCCGTTAAACCTCATCGAAGAAGATGGAGGGGCCTTTTATACATAGCAAGATGGCTGGTGTGGTGATATTGATGGTTTGACAGCACTGGTGGTTTGTTTATATAGCCGGTTAGGATAACTAAAGCAGAAGGTTAGCAGAATTAATGTGGCAGGTTAAGATCATTAACGTAGCAGGTTAGGAGAACTAACGTGGCAGGTTAGGATAATTAATGTAGCAGGTAGGAGAATGAGGTTAAGGTTAGGAAAAGGGTTAAGGTTACTACAAGCTCCACTCCGTTGATCTACAGTGAGGGGAAAAAGTATTTGATCCCCTGCTGCTTTTGTACGTTTGCCCACTGACAAAGAAATTATCAGTCTATAATTTTAATAGTAGGGTTATTTGAACAGTGAGAGACAGAATAACAACAAAAAAATCCAGAAAAACGCATGTGAAAAATGTTATAAATTGATTTGCATTTTAATGAGGGAAATAAGTATTTGACCCCCTCTCAATCAGAAAGATTTCTGGCTCCCAGGTGTCGTTTATACAGGGGTAACGAGCTGAGATTAGGAGCGCACTCTTAAAGGGAGTGCTCCTATTCTCAGCTTGTTACCTGTATAAAAGACACCTGTCCACAGAAGCAATCAATCAATCAGATTCCAAACTCTCCACCATGGCCAAGACCAAAGAGCTCTCCAAGGATGTCAGGGACAAGATTGTAGACCGACACAAGGATGGAATGGGCTACAAGACCATCGCCGAGCAGCTTGGTGAGAAGGTGACAACAGTTGGTGTGATTATTCGCCCAATGGAAGAAACACAAAAGAAGTGTCAATCTCCCTCGGCCTGGGGCTCCATGCAAGATCTCACCTCGTGGAGTTGCAATGATCATGAGAACGGTGAGGAATCAGCCCAGAACTACACGGGAGGATCTTGTCAATGATCTCAAGGCAGCTGGGACCATAGTCACCAAGAAAACAATTGGTAACATACTACGCCGTGAAGGACTGAAATCCTGCAGCGCCCGCAAGGTCCCCCTGCTCAAGAAAGCACATATACATGCCCGTCTGAAGTTTGCCAATGAACATCTGAATGATTCAGAGGACAACTGGGTGAAAGTGTTGTGGTCAGATGAGACCAAAATGGAGCTCTTTGGCATCNTTGGGGGTGTTTTTCTGCTAAGGGGACAGGACAACTTCACAGCATAAAAAGGACGATGGACGGGGCCATGTACCGTAAAATCTTGGGTGAGAACCTCCTTCCCTCAGCCAGGGCATTGAAAATGGGTCGTGGATGGGTATTCCAGCGTGACAATGACCCAAAACACACGGCCAAGGCAACAAAGGAGTGGCTCAAGAAGAAGCACATTAAGGTCCTGGAGTGGCCTAGCCAGTCTCCCGACCTTAATCCCATAGAAAATCTGTGGAGGGAGCTGAAGGTTCGAGTTGCCAAAAGTCAGCCTCGAAACCTTAATGACTTGGAGAAGATCTGCAAAGAGGAGTGGGACAAAATCCCTCCAGAGATGTGTGCAAACCTGGTGGCCAATTACAAGAAATGTCTGACCTCTGTGATTGCCAAGGGTTTTGCCACCAAGTACTAAGTCATGTTTTGCAGAGGGGTCAAATACTTATTTCCCCCATTAAAATGCATATGAATTTATAACATTTTTCACATGCGTTTTTCTGGATTTTTTTGTTGTTATTCTATCTCTCACTGTTCAAAAAAACCTACCATAAAAATTATAGACTGATCATTTCTTTGTCAGTGGGCAAACGTAAAAAAAATCAGCAGGGGATCAAATACTTTTTTCCCTCACTGTATGTGCATGCGTTCACGTGGGTGGTGGGATTTTTGGAGTAGTGGACACCTTTTGCTAACATGATATGATCACCGGTCCAACTCCCATTCACATGGGGGCGATAGAAAAGTTTTGTATTTTTGTCTTTTCATTTTATGAAAACAAGGAAGAGTCACCTTCCCTTGCTAGTAACTAGCTGGCAGCCTGGCTAAAAACATAGCAAGCTAGCTAGTCTTTTTAGCTTCCCACGTCTTAATCAGATTTAGCCAGTGTAACATAAAACATTATCCCACTTTGACATGCTGCAAGTGTATTCATTTCCATATCAGCTAAAAATAGAACGTTATGTTTTGGTCACAAAGAAAAAAAATCACATGGCTAGCTAGTTGGCTACTGCAGGTTCTATCATTTTACAATAGCCTGTAATCACTAGTTATTACTTCTAAACAAAATACCTTATTGGGTTTTCATGTCTTCTTATTTGTGGTGAAAGCAAAAGAAGAGTCTCTTGTCTTCCCTTGCTAGCAAGTGATTAACACTGCAAGCTAGCTAGCTTTTAGCTTTCCACATCTCCATGTGGAATAATCAGATTTATAATTAAATAATATGCCCTACAACATTATCCTAATTAGATATGCTGTATTCGCTCCCATATCAGCTAAATATAGAATGGCATAACTTTAATAACTTTACTTTTAACTAAAGAAATGCAGGTTACCTTCGCACGTTCATCCAAAATCATTCCTTCAATTCACAAGTGGCTGAAACTATCACAGACGAAAGCATCGAAGTGAGCGAAACAGCGCCCCTCATTCTTACTATATTTAGCCCATGTATCTGGTGCTGTCTGGTCAAAAAGAGTATGACATGCCATAATCTTTTTTGACCAGACAGCATCAGATACAGCATTGTCCTCTGCCTCGTTGACAATGGCAGTGTTATCAGCAGCACCTGTCTTTTTACTAAAGAAATGCATATTGTAACCACCTAGAGCAGCGATGGGCAACTTTGATGGCGGTGGAGGCCACAAAAAAACTGAACTCATCATGAGGGGCAGCAGTTGCGCCCACCAAAACATAAACAATGATTTGATGAAACATAGAATTTGGCCTTAATGCTATTATCCCATAGAAACAGATCAGTCAAAAATTAAGTTAAAAGTAAGTATGTTTAGAAGTGTCTGTTCTATATCTGAGAGATATAAGAAAGCTCTGAATTTACATTTTTACAGTGGAATTACCCTGTGTCTGGGCTCGTCTCCGTCGTGTCCTCTGCCTCGACGATGATGGCAGTATTATCAGCGGCACCTTTCTTTTTAACTAAAGAAATGCTTTAATTTATGTAATTGTTTCTGTAATTATATATATTTTTTTTAATTATTTTCTATTATCACAGAGTTTTTGCTGCAGCTGACTTGCTGCAGGCCCCTTGATGATGTGAAGCCTGAAGCAGTTGCCTCTTCTGCCTAACATGCTGACCACAACGCTCGCGTCACGTGCGTGAGCGTTGCAACATCAATGTACACAAACATGTTATTCACTCATTGCATCCACACTGCACGCGACCGTCTGCGTGGCCAGGCGCTAAAATAGAAATAGGTTATATTTGTGATGCTCAACCGCTGCAAGTCCGGCCTGTCCCATCTCCTCATTGGTGTTTAGGAGCATATACCCAATTGGGTGATTGAAAGATGAACTGACGTCTACACTCCAGTCGGTTGTAGTAATGCAAAGTCGGTTGCCAACCGCTAAAAGTCTAAATAAGTCAAAAAAGAAGCCTGAGGAAGGAGGAGAGATGATGTTGGAGTAGAGGACCTTGTGCATTTCAAATAATAACAATTTTCATTGAATTTCTTCAGAGTTGGTTTTGATATTTCAAACTGCGTGTCCTGATTGTGTCTGGTGTGGGGGTACAAAATCAACATGGGTGCGATGGCGCATGCAGGCGCACATCAGGTTTGGTCAGCATGTCATTGTAAGTCTGCCACTGCTGCCACATTAATTCTCCTAACTTGCTACTTTAGTCATTATAACCTGCTATGTAAACAAACCACCAGTGCCAACAAACCATCAGTATCACCACATTGGCCACCCATTTTTAAATAGGATATAAAATTAATCTGTAAATTCCTGTGGAAGGCTATGTGCTGAAACAGTAAATAAACACTTTTATCAACTTCCACTATCCTCCAAGAGTTGCTGAATTTCCTCTTTGCATTAATAAGGTAAGATTGTGAAGGTGTCACATGCACAGTCCTTTTTCTTACCTTGGGGTGCATCTGCATCTGCAGGTGGCAGACAGTTTACCTTGGAAAAATAAATACATAGGTCTACTTTAAGTGCTGGTTTGAGACATTATTCAAAGTAAACATTTATCTGGTTATTATTAATGATATATATATTTTTTTGTCCTGTTCTTACCTTGTTGCTCATTTTCAATTTTAGTTGACGCTGCAGAGCCTCACAAAGATCATCTGATCTTCTATGTAATACAAAAGTAGATGCGTGAGAACACAAGCAAGACGCTCAAATTACCGCAGAACATCAAGGTGCATACTGAACTTCTAAATACTGTCAATGTCAATGAGCCCACCAAGATAGACAAACCAATAACAATTCTAACATTGCATTTATGAAAAGAGATTCAATGAAAGAACGAACCTGCATCTGAACCGTGTCTGTCGCAGCATCTACTTTCACTCTTGAAATATTCTCTGAACTCACTGAATTCTTATAATAAGAAAGTGAAACTAAAAGGGTCAGTATATCACGTGGATTTACATTAAACTAACCCAGCTGACTTCTCAAAAAAAAATGATGTCCATACTGCAACTGATAAAACAGATTGTTTTATGTTGCTGTATAAATATTGTATATTGCTCTATACACAGCAACTCCCATGGTGACAAGAAATTCTGCTTAATTTCGTCATTGACCTAACAATGCCATTGTCTTACATTAAGAGCAATACTGTTGAGGGTTGAGCCCCGTAAGAAAATAACTGATATGTCAACATACATTTTTTTTAACATAATTTATTTAATGATTCACAGGTGTCTGATTCCCTTCATGTGCATATGTAAACAGGTTGCTTTCAAATAGTTATACTAGCTATTTGATTGTCAATGCAAATATTTCAGAGTATTTTTAGAGTATCAATTTCCCCCCCTAATTTCTCAATGTCACAAAATATACATATCATATATCAAATTCCTTCATTTCAGTTGATATCATTTAGCTTCAGTCAATGAACAGCTTCAGTCGATGTTGTGCTAGATGAAACATGTCATTGTCAGGATAGTGTTTAATATGTGTACAACTGCAGTCCACACTAGTGTAAACTATGTGTATACAGTGGAGGCTCCTCAGAGGAGGAAGGGGAGGACTATCCTCCCTAGTGAATTTCATAAAATCAAAAATGGTCAGACATTTAAGTTATCCATTTTAGAAAATGAAACTAAATATATTCACTTCACCAAATAATTGATTAAAACACACTGTTTTGCAATGAAGGTCTACAGTAGCCTGAACAGCACTCTGCAGGGTAGCACCATGGCATAGCCAGGGGAAAGCTAGCTTCCGTCCTCCTCTTGGTACATTGACTTCAATACAAAACCTAGGAGGCTCTTGGTTCTCACACCCTTCAGTAGACTTCCACAGTAATTATGACAACCTCCAGAGGACCTGCTCCAACCTAGCAGGGAATGAATCTAGCACTGAAAGCATAAGCTACAGCTAGCTAGCACTGTAGTGCATAACATGTGGTGAGTAGTTGACTTAAAGTGAGAGAAAGACAATAGTTGAACAGTTTTGAACAAATTAATTTCTTCAAAAATTAAGGAGAAGCGAGAGAGAGAGTTTTTTGGAGACAATCACAAAGACAGGTGAAACAGATCAGGGAGTGACTTGTAGACTGCAGTCGACACTCCAGTAGTCCAATCATTCAGGAAAACTGATCATTATAATATACTTAGGTGCAGAATTTTGGGGGTAAGGAGTGCAGTACATGTGGTTTGAAAGGAGTGTAGGTTGCAGTACATGTGGTTTGAAAGGAGTGTAAAATATGATCAATCCCTACTATTGGGTTCAGATCCTTCAATTGCTCTTTAAGTAAGTATCAGCTCCTTAAATCTAGGGCAAACATTCATATTGATATCCTGGAATCTGCTGCAGTGCTACTTCAATATCAGTCCCAGCACGAGAGACAGGATAACATCACGCTCTTCCTTCGTCACTTCAGTTAAACCTCTTCCTGTAGTGAGACACCCTGTGAAGTCCTCATGAGACGTCCCAGTATTCCCAGTTAGAGTGAAGAATTTCACCTCTACAGAGATAAAGGACATTTATTAGAGTAGTACTTATACTGTATCATGTATTACAGCTGATCACATTGTACACAAAACTATGATGTTAATGTCATCTGGTCTCTTTCCCAGAAACACAAATGTTCTCTGCTCCTCTGTGCAACATCCTCTCCAGAATCGCTTCTGTGTTGAGAGTATCAAGCACGGTATATATCAACCTCAAATATATGCTCTGTTTTATGTAATAGGCACATTTGTTATTTACTTAATATACTGTATAACATATAAACCATTTGGAAATATGGAGCAATCTACAATGTTCACTTTCGTGCAACTACAATAATAAGCAGTAGCCCACAGTAGAATAAGATAAACGTAAGCCTACATATTTCATTATATTTACCCTGTCGCTCATTTCTCTTTTTGCTTAGTTGGGGGTTGTTTTCAGTAATGTTGCAGAGCAGGATGTCGAGTATTATTTATCACCCTGCCCTGATCTATGGATCACCCCTGGCCTGTCAATAAAATACAAATACACGTCAGTGCAATACCCTCCTTCATATCTCAACCGTTTGTAGCAGGCAGTTTGAATCCAAGCAGAGATACCAAGCAGTCAATTGCAACATTTGGACAAAGAGAAACATTAGGGCGGTAAAACTACAGTAGTCCATAAATGTTGCAGTAAAACTACAGTAGTCCATAAATGTTGCAGTAAAACTACAGTAGTCCATAAATGTTGCAGTAAAAATACAGTAGTCATAAATGTTGCAGTAAAACTACAGTAGTCCATAAATGTTGCAGTAAAACTACAGTAGTCCATAAATGTTGCAGTAAAACTACAGTAGTCATAAATGTTGCAGTAAAACTACAGTAGTCCATAAATGTTGCAGTAAAACTACAGTAGTCCATAAATGTTGCAGTAAAACTACAGTAGTCAGCAGACATTTTAGCCAAAGTGTCAGCAGGTCTAAACCAGTGGCAATTAAATACCCCTAGTCGATCTTCTGCCAGTGTCACTTGAATCCAAGCAGAGAGACCAACCAGTCAACTGCAACATCGGGTTTGGATTATTCTACAATGTAGAAAATGGTAAAAATAAAGAAAAACTAGTAGGTGTATCCAAACGTTTGACTGGTACTGTATGTACTGTATAACATAATTAGATAGGGTCCAAGCAAGGTGTACATTTCATGGCTTACACCAGTATACTCACCAGTAAACTGGTGTGTTGCCAGTATTACTCCACCTTTACAGTGATTTTGTATTATTGGAAATGGCTACCTGGGATTGGTGTTTCTTTGAGCGTGTGCCAAACTGTCAGTGTGTGTATGGGATTAGCCATTATACACTGACTGGCCAAGGAACAATCATTGACAGTGTCACTGTGTGTGAGATCATTACTTAGAGAGCACCAGGGATCATGGTACACAGAGAACTTGGAGACCTGCAGAACTGGTTCGAAGTCCAGCCAATGCCAGGCTGGAGTCTGGCCAGTGTTTTTACTGCAGTGAAGCGCCTTGTTGGTGCCTGGATTGAACCGATAGTTGACCTCTCCTTTTGCAAACTTTTGTCATATGTAACTAAACTTTAACAACACCTGCTTTTTCCATGACTGACATAGACTCACTAGGTGAATCCAGGTGACAGCTATGATCCCTTATTAATGTCACTTGTTAAACTACTTCAATCAGTGTAGATGAATGGGAGGAAACAAGTTAAAGGAGGATTTTTAATCCTTGAGACAATTGAGACATGGATTGTGTGTGTGCCATTCAGAGGGTGAATGGGCAAGACAAAGGATTTAGAGATGAAATGCACTACATGACCGAAAGTATGTGGACACCTGCTCGTCGAACATCTCATTCATGGGCAGTAATATGGAGTTGGTCCCCCCCTTTGCTGCTATAACAGCCTCCACACTTCTGGTAAGGCTTCCACTAGATGTTGGAACAATGGAGTGGGAACTTGCTTCCATTCAGCCACAAGAGCATTAGTGAGGTCGGGCACTGATGTTTGGCGATTAGGCCTGGCTCGCAGTCGACCTTCCAATTCATCACAAAGGTGTTCGATGGGGTTGAGGTCAGGGCTTTCTGCAGGCCAGTCAAGTTCTCCCACACAGATCTCGACAAACCATTAATGTATGGACTTCGCTTTGTGCTCAGGGGCATTGTCATGCTGAAACAGGATAGGGCCTTCCCCAAACTGTTGCCACAAAGTTGGAAGCACAGAATCGTCTAGAATGTCATTGTATGTTGTAGCGAAAAGATTTCCCTTCACTGGAACTAAGTGCAGTGGTGAAAAAAGTATCCAATTGTCATACTTGAGTAAAAGTAAAGATACATTAATAGAAAATGTCTCAAGTAAAAGTGAAAGTCACCCAGTAAAATTCTACATGAGTCAAAGCCTAAAAGTATTTGGTGTTAAATATACTGAAGTATCAAAAGTAAATGTAATTGCTAAAATATACTTAAGTATCAAAAGTAAAAGTATAACTCAATTCAAATTCCTTATATTAAGCAAACCAAATGGCACCACGTTCTTATTTTATTTATTTATAGATAGCCAAGGGCATGCTCCAACGAAGCATGTGTGTGAATTAGACCATTTTCCTGTCCTGCTAAAAATTCAAAATGAGTACTTTTGGGTGTCAGGGGAAATGTATGGAGTAGAAAATCATTTTCTTTAGGAATGTAGTGAAGTAAAAGTAAATGTTGTCAAATATAAATAGTAAAGAGCAGAAAACTACTTAAATAGTACTTTCAAGTATTTTTACTTAAGCACTTTACATCACTGACTAAGTGGCCTAGCCCTGACCATGAAAAACAGCCCCAGACCATTATATCTCCTCCACCAAACTTTACAGTTGGCACTATGCATTCAGGCAGGTAGCGTTCTCCTGGCATCCGCCAAACCCAGATTCGTCTGTCGGGCTACCAGATGGTGAAGCGTGATTCATCACTCCAGAGAACGCGTTTCCACTGCTCCAGAGTCCAATGGCGGTAAGCTTTACACCACTCCAGCTGACGCCTGGCATTGCCCATGGTGATCTTAGGCTTGTGTGTGGCTGCTCGGCAATGGAACCCATTTAATGACGCTCCCGACGAACAGTTCTTGTGCTGATGTTGCTTCCAGAGGCAGTTTGGAACTCTGTAGTGAATGTTGCAACCGAGGAGTGACGATTTTTACGCGCTACATGCTTCAGCACTCGGCGGTGCCGTTCTGTGAGCTTGTGTGGTTTACCACTTTGCGGCTGAGCCGTTGTTGCTCCTAGAGGTTTCCACTTCACAATAACAGCACTTACAATTGACTGGGGCAGCTCTAGCCGTGCAGAAATTTCACGAACTGACTTGTTGCAAAGGTGGCATCCTATGACGGTGCCACATTGAAAGTCACTGAGCTCTTCAGTAAGGCCATTCTAGTGCCAATGTTTGTCTATGGAGATTTCATGGCTGTGAGCTCGATTTTATACACCTGTCAACAACGGGTGTGGCTGAACTAGCCGAATCCACTAATTTGAAGGGTTGTCCACATACTTTTGTATGTGTGTAGTGTATAACTTTAGTGTAGTGTGTGTAACTTTTTGGGCGACCCAACTAAATTCACATAGAAATGTTATTTCTATGCTTCCCGTGCTTAAGTTTCGTTTTTGCGTATTTTACTTTTGGTTTTGTAAACCAGCTTCAAACAGCTGAAAGTACAATAGTTTTGGTTATGGAAAATATATTTCACAGCGGTTTAGATGGTACATTTTAGCAACCAGGAAATGGCAGAAAGATTTCTGCACAGTGCATCTTTATGCTCCCGAGTGGCGCAGCGGTCAAAGGCACTGAATGTCAGTGCTAGAGGCATCACTACAGACCCTGGTTCAATCCCAGGCTTTATCACAACCGGCCGTGATCGGGAGTCCCGTAGGGTGGCTCACAATTGGCCCAGCGTTGTCCGGGTAGGGGAGGGTTATTCCTAGGTAGGCCTTCATTGTATATGATAACTTTTTCTTAACTGACTTGCCTAGTTAACTCTTAAGGATTGGACAATTTTTTTAAAATTTTCGCCTAAAATGACATACCCAAATCAAACTGCCTGTAGCTCAGGCCCTGAAGCAAGGATATGCATATTCTTGGTAACATTTTAAAGGAAACACTTTAAGGTTTGTGGAAATGTGAAAGGAATGTAGGAGAATATAACACATTAGATCTGGTAAGAATGCAATTTAGATTTTGGCCACTAGATGGCAGCAATGTATGTGCAGCATTTTAGACTGATCCAATGAACCATTGCATTTCTGTTAATTTTTTTTAATCAAAACTGCCCAAATGTGCCTAATTTGTTTATTAATAACTTTTCAAGTTCAAAACTGTGCACTCTCCTCAAACAATAGCATGGTATTCATTCACTGTAATAGCTACTATAAATTGTACAGTGCAGTTAGATTAACAAGAATAATAGCTTTCTGACAATTTCAGATAGGTCTATGTCCTGGGAAATGTTCTTGTTACTTACAACCTCATGCTAATTGCATTAGCCTACGTTAGCTCAACCGTCCCGTGGGGACCCACCGATCCTGAAGAAGTTAAATAAAGGTTAAATAAATATATATTTTAAATAAAGTACCTTTGAATGGGGTATGGTAGTAGGTGCCAGGCGCACCGGTTTGTGTCAAGAACTGCAACGCTTCTGGGTTTTTCACAATCAACAGTTTCCTGTGTGTATCAAGAATGGTGCACCAGGAAACTCGACAACTGTGGGAAGCATTGGAGTCAACATGGGCCAGCATCCCTGTGGAACATTTTCGACACCTTGTAGAGGCCATACCCCGACGAATTGAGGCTGTTCTGAGGGCGAAAGGTGAGGGGGTGCAACGCAATATTATGAAGGTGTTCCTAATGTTTGGTATACTCAGTGTATATGTCATTAGGTAATCTACTGGCATTTAAACCAGATGTAAAAGACTTATGACTGGACATACTTTAATCAGGAGTGGACAGTCTGAGCTCCATTATTGTGTAGTCCATAATGTAATAATTGCCAATAATGTAATAGCTTTTTTTGTCCTTTCAAATGTAATAACGAGTCTCCTGGCCCATAGCCCAACACATAGCCATGTACGACTGTTAAACATAATGAGGCTTCTGTAAGTGGTTTCATTCTGTGTCGACAAAACCGACTAACTTCAACTGTAGACATGTATGTAATTTATGACCAAACATGATAATTAAACTAAGAGTAAACTACCTTTGGCCATTTGTTTAACCTCTCTTGAATCTTTTTGATTGCTTTCCTATTGCGTTGACACTCCAGTAGTCCCTGGCTCTCATGGAAGAGACAGTCCACTGTGAGTATTACATCACCTCTGGTCACTAGTCTGCTACTGTCAGGTACAGTGTAGTCTGGGTTGAAGGTGTGATGCAGCACTACCAGGATGACAGGTTTACCAGCTGTCCAAGGAGATGGGATAACAATACTCATGTAAGCATACCTGATTAATGAATCATTAACGTTTTGACAATGTTCTTCATGGATATTGATTACCTGGAATCTGCTGCAGTCCTGCTTCAACATCAGTCCCAGCACGAGAGACAATGGAACAGAAAGCCAGGATGACATCTCCTCTAGTGACGTCACTTCAGTTAAGTGTCTTTTGGCAGCGAGACGATTAATTAATTCCTCATGAGACCCCAGAGTATTCCCGGTCACAACAGTGAAGAATTTGTCCATCGTCGACCCTATAGAGATACAGGAAATGTCTGAGGTAAACTAGAGAGGATTGTCAGATCTATAAGCCCTGCTCACTCTGATCAACCCACAAGTATTCACTTCAGTGGATGAACCCTCAGACTATTCCATGATAACCACTTTTAACATGGTTTCATGGATATTGATTACCTTGAAGGGAACACCCTGCTTGACAGTAGATAACCGTTTCAAAAGGCCCTATGACACCTATTTATTGTGCAACATATTATATTAATGTTACATTTATAACAGTACTTACTTGTTGGATAGTCCTGCTGCAACAGAAAGAAAATTGTAGTTTCCTTTCAAAAAATAATAGAAAATACCCTGTTTTAATTGTTGGGAGGGAAAATATTCATTTCAAAAGTCCAACAATTGCCATAAGCAGACTGTTATGTGTCACTCAATGTGATTTCTAATGTCTATGAGTTATGAGGTGACTCTATTAGTTATCAAACATCAACAGAATGCCTAGATGTCTCCCGACTCCTCCTGTCTCAGCCTCCAGTATTTATGCTGCAGTAGTTTGTGTGGGGGGGCTAGGGTCAGTCTGTTATATCTGGAGTATTTGTCCTCTCTTATCCGGTGTCCTGTGTGAATTTAAGTATACTCTCTCTAATTCTCTCTCTCTATTTCTTTCTTTCTTTCTTTCTTTCTTTCTTTCTCTCGGAGGACCTGAGCCCTAGGACCATTCCTCAGGACTACCTGAACTGATGACTCCTTGCTGTCCCCAGTCCACCTGGCCGTGCTGCTGCTCCAGTTTCAACTGTTCTGCCTGCGGCTATGGAACCCTGACCTGTTCACCAAACATGCTACCTGTCCCAGACCTGCTGTTTTAAACTCTCTAGAGACAGCAGGAGCGGTAGAGATACTCTGAATGATCGGCTATGAAAAGCCAACTGACATTTACTCCTGAGGTGCTGACCTGTTGCACCCTCGACAACCACTGTGATTATTATTATTTGACCCTGCTGGTCACAGGGTTCAATCCTCGGGCCGACTCTTTTCTCTGTATACATCAATGATGTCGCTCTTTCTGCTAGTGATTCTCTGATCCACCTCTACGCAGACGACACCATTCTGTATTCTTCTGGCCCTTCTTTGGACACAGTGTTAACTAACCTCCAGACGAGCTTCAATGCCATACAACTCTCCTTCCGTGGCTTCCAACTGCTCTTATGTAAAACTAAATGCATGCTCTTCAACCGATCGCTGCCCGCACCTGCCTGCCCGCCCGCCCAGCATCACTACTCTGGACGGTTCCGACTTAGAATATGTGGACAACTACAAATACCTAGGTATTTGGTTAGACTGTAAACTCTCCTTCCAGACTCACATTAAGCATCTCCAATCAAATCTAGAATCCGCTTCCTATTTCGCAACAAAGCATCCTTCACTCATGCTGCCAAACATACCCTCGTAAAACTGACCATCCTACCGATCCTTGACTTCGGCGATGTCATTTACAAAATAGCCTCCAACACTCTACTCAACAAATTGGATGCAGTCTATCACAGTGCCATCCGTTTTGTCACCAAAGCCCCATATACTACCCACCACTGCGACCTGTATGCTCTCGTTGGCTGGCCTTCGCTTCATATTCGTCGCCAAACCCACTGGCTCCAGGTCATCTATAAGTCTTTGCTAGGTAAAGCCCCGCCTTATCTCAGCTCACTGGTCACCATAGCAGCACCCACCCGTAGCACGCGCTCCAGCAGGTATATTTCACTGGTCACCCCCAAAGCCAATTCCTCCTTCGGCCGCCTTTCCTTCCAGTTCTCTGCTGCCAATGACTGGAACGAA
>QNTS01000318.1:36434-58650 GCA_003317085.1 Hucho hucho
ATCAATCAATCAATCAATCAAATGTATTTATAAAGCCCTTCTTACATCAGCTGATGTCACAAAGTGCTGTACAGAAACCCAGCCTAAAACCCCAAACAGCAAGCAATGCAGGTGTAGAAGCACGGTGGCTAGGAAAAACTCCCTAGAAAGGCCAGAACCTAGGAAGAAACCTAGAGAGGAACCAGGCTATGAGGGGTGGCCAGTCCTCTTCTGGCTGTGCCGGGTGGAGATTATAACAGAACATGGCCAAGATGTTCAAATGTTCATAGATGACCAGCAGGGTCAAATAATAATAATCACAGTGGTTGTCGAGGGTGCAACAGGTCAGCACCTCAGGAGTAAATGTCAGTTGGCTTTTCATAGCCGATCATTCAGAGTATCTCTACCGCTCCTGCTGTCTCTAGAGAGTTGAAAACAGCAGGTCTGGTGAACAGGTCAGGGTTCCATAGCTGCAGACAGAACAGTTGAAACTGGAGCAGCAGCACGGCCAGGTGGACTGGGGACAGTAAGGAGTCATCAGGCCAGGTAGTCCTGAGGCATGGTCCTAGGGCTCAGGTCCTCCGGGAGAGAGAAAGAAAGAAAGAGAGAAAGAAAGAGAGAGAATTAGAGAGAGCATACTTAAATTCACACAGGACACGCCGGAAAAGAGAGGAGAAATACTCCAGACATAACAGACTGACCCTAGCCACCCGACAAATAAACTATTGCAGCATAAATACTGGAGGCTGAGACAGGAGGGGTCGGGAGACACTGTGGACCTGTCCAACGATACCCCCGGAAAGGGTCAAACAGGCAGGATATAACCCCACCCACTCTGCCAAAGCACAGCCCCCACACCACTAGAGGGATATCTTCAACCACCAACTTACCATCCTGAGACAAGGCCGAGTATAGCCCACAAAGATCTCCGCCACTGCACAACCCAAGGGGGGGGCGCCAACCCAGACAGGAAGATCACGTCAGTGACTCAACCCACTCAAGCGACGCAATCCCCCTAGGGACGGCATGGAAGAGCACCAGTAAGCCAGTGACTCAGCCCCTGTAATAGGGTTAGAGGCAGAGAATCCCAGTGGAGAGAGGGGAACCGGCCAGGCAGAGACAGCAAGGGCGGTTCGTTGCTCCAGTGCCTTTCCGTTCACCTTCACACTCCTGAGCCAGACTACACTCAAACAGGACCTACTGAAGAGATGAGTCTTCAATAAAGACTTAAAGGTTGAGACCGAGAACGCGTCTCTCACATTGATAGGCAGACCATTCCATAAAAATTGAGCTCTATAGGAGAAATCCCTGCCTCCAGCTGTTAGCTTAGAAATTCTAGGGACAGTAAGGAGGCCTGCATCTTGTGACCGTAGCGTACGTGTAGGTATGTACGGCAGGACCAAATCGGAAAGATAGGTAGGAGCAAGCCCATGTAATGCTTTGTAGGTTAGCAGTAAAACCTTGAAATCAGCCCTTGCCTTAACAGGAAGCCAGTGTAGAGAGGCTAGCACTGGAGTAATATGATAACATTTTGGGGTTCTAGTCAAGATTCTACCAGCCATGTTTAGCACTAACTGAAGTGTATTTAGTGCTTTATCCGGGTAGCCGGAAAGTAGAGCATTGCAGTAGTCAAATCTAGAAGTGACAAAAGCATGGATACATTTTTCTGTATCATTTTTGGGCAGAAAGTTTCTGTCCTTGAAACAGTCTTGATATGTCCGTCAAAAGAGAGATCAGGGTCCAGCGCCGAGGTCCTTCACAGTTTTATTTGAGACGACTGTACAACCATCAAGATTGATTGTCAGATTCAACAGAAGATCTCTTTGGTTTTTGGGACCTAGAACAAGCAACTCTGTTTTGTCCGAGTTTAAAAGAGGAACATTTGCCGCCATCCACTTCCTTATGTCTGAAACACAGGCTTCCAGGGAGGGCAATTTTGGGGCTTCACCATGTTTCATCGAAATGTACAGCTGTGTGTCATCCGCATAGCAGTGAAAGTTAACATTATGTTTCCGAATGACATCACCAAGAGGTAAAATATATAGTGAAAACAATAGTGGTCCTAAAACGGAGCCTTGAGGAACACTGAAATNGATTTTTGCAATGTTACGTAGATGGAAAAAAGCTGTCCTTGAAACAGTCTTGATATGTTCGTCAAAAGAGAGATCAGGGTCCAGAGTAACGCCGAGGTCCTTCACAGTTTTATTTGAGACGACTGTACAACCATCAAGATTAATTGTCAGATTCAACAGAAGATCTCTTTGTTTCTTGGGACCTAGAACAAGCATCTCTGTTTTGTCCGAGTTTAAAAGTAGAACATTTGCCGCCATCCACTTCCTTATGTCTGAAACACAGGCTTCCAGGGAGGGCAATTTTGGGGCTTCACCATGTTTCATCGAAATGTACAGCTGTGTGTCATCCGCATAGCAGTGAAAGTTAACATTATGTTTCCGAATGACATCACCAAGAGGTAAAATATATAGTGAAAACAATAGTGGTCCTAAAACGGAGCCTTGAGGAACACTGAAATCTACAGTTGATTTGTCAGAGGACAAACCATCCACAGAGACAAACTTGTTATGTCTGGAGTATTTATCCTCTCTTATCCGGTGTCGTGTGTGAATTTAAGTATGCTCTCTCTAATTCTCTCTCTCTTTCTCTCTTTTTCTCTCTTTCTTTCTCTCTTTTTTTTCTTTCTCTCTTTTTTTAGATTCCGACAGATCTAAACCAGGCCAGAACTTGTCCGTGTAGACCAATTTGGGTTTCCAATCTCTCCAAAAGAATGTGGTGATCAATGGCATCAAAAGCAACACTAAGGTCTAGGAGCACGAGGACAGATGCAGAGCCTCAGTCTGACGCCATTAAAAGGTAATTTACCACCTTCACAAGTGCAGTCTCAGTGCTATGATGGGGTCTAAAACCAGACTGAAGCGTTTCGTATACATTGTTTGTCTTCAGGAAGGCAGTGAGTTGCTGCGCAACAGCTTTTTCATTTTTTTTTGAGAGGAATGGGAGATTCGATATAGGCCGATAGTTTTTAATATTTTCTGGGTCAAGGTTTGTCTTTTTCAAGAGAGGCTTTATTACTGCAACTTTTAGTGAGTTTGGTACACATCCGGTGGATAGAGAGCTGTTTATTATGTTCAACATAGGAGGGCCAAGCACAGGAAGCAGCTCTTTCAGTAGTTTAGTTGGAATAGGGTCCAGTATGCAGTTTGAAGGTTTAGAGGCCATGATTATTTTCATCAATGTGTTAAGAGATATAGTAGTAAAAACTTGAATGTCTCCCTTGATCCTAGTTCCTGGCAGAGTTGTGCAGACTCAGGACAACTGAGCTTTGGAAGAATACGCAGATTTAAAGAGGAGTCCGTAATTTGCTTTCTAATGATCATGATCTTTTCCTCAAAGAAGTTCATGAATTTATCACTGCTGAAGTGAAAGCCATCCTCTCTTGGGGAATGCTGCTTTTTAGTTAGCTTTGCGACAGTATCAAAAATTAATTTGGGATTGTTCTTATTTTCCTCAATTAAGTTGGAAAAATAGGATGACCGAGCAGTAGTGAGGGCTCTTTGATACTGCATGTTACGGATACAGGTGTAGTGTGTGTATTCGTTTTCTCTCCTTCTGCCCTAGTCACAGGTGTCACTCATCAGCAGTCATCAGTTGCCCATCAATCACCAATCAGTCCCAATCAGAAGACACACCTGCTCCTTTTACCTTACCCAATCACATCCCCTTTCCCTTGGTTTAAAAATCCAGCCAGTTGTCTCTCTCTCTCTTGTTTTGTAGCGCTCTACACCTCTCTATCGCTGTTTGGATTTACTAAAAGTCAGTAAATGTTAGTTTGGTTGTGCACTCTAGCTCTCTTTTGTTTGTGCGCCTAGATCTCACATTAGCTGTTGTCATGTGAGTATGTATTGCTGTGTTTGCTTGTTTGTTGGTGGTAAAAGGGGATAACCAGACAAGTCGCCCATGGGCATACATTACTAATAGGAACCCCTTTGTCTAAATACATTAGTTAGAACTGGGCGGACCACCCACTGTATTTAATTGATTACTTAGCTAGCTGTTCGTGACGCAGGTAGACTAGCTTAGGGGTTTTTTAATATTTATTATTTCTTTCCGTGGGTCCAGCTCAGCCCCTTTTTCCCACACCCCTTTACCTTGTGTTTGGAATAAACCATTCGTGTTTGACGGTAGATTTAAGTTGTCTGTGTTTTATTTGTTCTCACTGTTACTTTTTCACTGGGGTGATTTGCATGAGATGTTACAGGTCTCGTTTCCATACCCCTAGACTACGGGCCAAAAGGGATTCGTAACACTGCACGATACGGTCTTTCCAAGCTAGTCGGAAGACTTCCAGTTTGGTGTAGCGCCATTTCCGTTCCAATTTTCTGAAAACTTGCTTCAGAGCTTGGCTATTTTCTGTATACCAGGGACCTAGTTTCTTATGGCAAATATTTTTTGTTTTTAGGGGTGCGACTGCATCTAGGGTATTGCGCAAGTTAGGTGGTTAACTGATTTTTGTACTCTGGAGTCATTGGGTAGGAGGAGGGAGTCTGGAAGGTAATCTAGGAATCTTTGGGTTGTCTGAGAATTTATAGCACAACTTTTGATGATCCTTGGTTGGGGTCTGAGCAGATTATTTGTTGCAATTGCAAAATTAATAGAATGGTGGTCCGATAGTCCAGGATTATGAGGAAAAACATTAAGATCATTTATTCCACAGGACAAAACTAGGTCCAGAGTATGACTGGCAGTGAGTAGGTCCGGAGACATGTTGGACAAAATCTACTGAGTCAATGATTGCTCCGAAAGCCTTTTTGAGTGGGTCTGTGGACTTTTCCATGTGAATATTAAAGTCACCAAAAATTTAAATATAATTTGACATGACTACAAGGTCCGATAGGAACTCAGTGAGGAACGCTGTATATGGCCCAGGAGGCCTGTAGCTATAAAAAGTGATTGAGTAGGCTGCATAGATTTCATGACTTGAAGCTCAAAAGACGAAAACGTCTTTTTTTTTGTAAATTGAAATTTGCTATCATAAATGCTAGCAACACATCTGCCTTTGCGGGATGCGCGGGGGATATGGTCACTAGTGTAACCAGGTGGTGAGGCCTCATTTAACACAGTAAATTCCTCAGGCTTAAGCCATGTTTCAGTCAGGCCAATTACATCAAGATGATGTGATTAGTTCATTGACTATAACTGCCTTGGAAGTGAGGGATCTAACATTAAGTAACCTCAAAATAGGGCATCACAATCTTTCAATATTGGCAGGAATGGAGGTCTTTATTCCAGTGAGATTGCTAAAGCGAACACCGCCATGTTTTGTTTTGCCCAACCTAGGTTGAGGCACAGACACTGTCTCAATGGGGATGGCTGAGCTGACTACACTGACTGTGCTAGTGGCAGACTCCACTTAGCTGGCAGGCTGGCTAGCTAAGTGGAGTCTCATTGTGGAGCTAGAGGAGTTAGAGCCCTGTCTATGTTCGTAGATAAGATGAGAGCACCCCTCCAGCTAGGATGGAGTCCGTCACTCCTCAACAGGCCAGGCTTGGTCCTGTTTGTGGGTGAGTCCCAGAAAGAGGGCCAATTATCTACACATTCTATCTTTTGGGAGGGGCAGAAAACTGTTTTCAACCAGCGATTGAGTTGTGAGACTCCGCTGTAGAGCTCATCACTCCCCCTAACTGGGAGGGGGCCAGAGACTATTATTACTCGACAATTACTCCTCTTTCTAGCTGATTTACACGCTGAAGCTATGTTGCGTTTGGTGACCTCTGACTGTTTCATCGTAACATCGTTGGTGCCGACGTGGATAATATCTCTGTACTCTCTACACTCGCCAGTTTTAGCTTTAGCCAGCACCATCTTCAGATTAGCCTTAACGTCGGTAGCCCTGCCCCTGGTAAACAGTGTATGATCGCTGGATGATTCTTTTTAAGTCTAATACTGCGTGTAATGGAGTCGCCAATGACTAGGGTTTTCAATTTCTTAAAGCTAATGATGGGAGGCTTCGGCATCTCAGACACCGTAACGGGAGGAGTAGAGACCAGAGAAGGCTCGGCCTCTGACTCCGACCCGCTGCTTAATGGGGAGAACCGGTTGAAAGTTTCTGTCGGCTGAATGAGCGACACCAGTTGAGCATTCCTACAACATACATTTCCCTCCAGAAGCCATGAGAAAATTGTCCGGCTGCGGGGACTGTGCGAGGGGATTTATACTATCTGTAATTACTGGTGGCACAGATGCTGTTTTATCCTTTCCTACACTTAAATTACCCTTGCCTAACGACTGCGTCTGAAGCTGGGCTTGCAGCACAGCTATCCTCGCCGTAAGGCGATCGTTCTCCTGTCTATTATGAGTACAGCGACTGCAATTAGAAGGCATCTTGTTAATGTTACTACTTCGCTTTCGACTGGTGGAGGGCCTGACGAAGCACGTCCAGATAAAGCATCCGGAGTGAAAAAGTTGATTGATGGAAAAACAAAAAATATAAACGGTAATTAAAAAGTAAAAACCATGAAGTTGGAAGGTAGCAAAGTAAGGTTCGCAACAAAACGCACAGCAGCACGTAAACAAGTCTACAAGTTGTCTTTTTCATGTTAACCCATTGTTGAGTACATACACATAAAGTTTCCTTACTCAAGTCTAAAATATGATAGGTGTTAAACAATGGGCTGGTCAGCAGATGTTTCATTGATGAAAAGCAAGAGAAGCGGTAGTTACCAGCAGAGAGCCACGAGGCACCGGCATGCCTATCCAAGGCTTGGAGCATATTGATCAGACTGTGCCCAGGATGAGACGGGTATAAATCTTAACAGCCGTTTCATACTATGAATACGAAATGACCCATTACATCAGCAGTGACAAGCACAACAACCACCTCCCACACAACCAATGTACTTACTGTACCACTATGGTCTTAAGATAATGAGCAGGGCCGGGAATTGGGCATGAGGAGAGTGCAGTCAACTGTCTGAGCAGAGGCTCCTGAACAGATGTGATAATAGTAACACTGTAAGTAAATAAATGTGTAATCTCTCAGCTGACTTTCAACCAATCACCTTTAGGACAAAGGAATAGCTGAAAAGATGTAAAACTAAAATAATTTCATTTCTGAGGCCAGTCTAGACAGAACAAAACACACCTGGCACGTGTTATTACAATAACAAATGTAACCCCTTGACCCTATTTAGTCAAATGTGTTACAGTAGAGACAGTTCTCCCACAGACTAATTTAGAGAAGTGGGACAGAGACAGAAATAATTAGCTTCTCTGGTTTGATAAGGAAACAACAGAGGACAACTGATATTCTAAGGGAACTGCTTTTACCAACTTACCCACCAGAGGGGGATAAGCAATTCCTCATTGTAAACCCATCTGCTCTGAAAGCCAAGGTGAAGATCTTGAAGGATTCTGTTAGGACTGCCTGCCATTAAACAGAGAGAGAATATCAACTGTCACATAGTTAGATCTGGTATCTGTTTTACTCGGTCATCTCCCTCTCCCTAACACTTTTAGTGGATGCCAGTTTTAAAAAGGCATGGCATAATCTTTGCAGTCGCACCAGGGATTTGCTCAGTAGTAACGGTGCATGGGGAAACGGTCTGAGCCCTTCTACGTGCCAGACTGGAACAGTGGCAGAAGCTTTGATTTAATCTGGTCTGTGTGCCCTTGCGCCAGCCAGCGATGACTTGGGCAGAGTCAAGTGCGAGAGAGAGGTCGCTAAGCTGAACACATTCCCCCTGATAGGAGGCTGGGAGCTGGAGCTGTGAAAACTCGAGCAGACGACTAAGACATATCAAATCTGGGCGCTGAAAATTGGGGACTTGCAGATTCACAGAGTGGATTACATCTCTAGAGAGCAAAGAATTTGACATGGCAGTGCATTCCAAAATCCAACTCCAGATTAGAGGTCATAGCGTAGAAGACAAGTTATCTCTTGTCTGTGTAGACTGGGGAAAATCTCCTTCAGGCACATCTTCTCCCAATGCCTGCATGTCTCACAGTAATGACTGTTTGGATACCTAGAGTATCATAGATATATTGTAATAGAGTAAGCTTATGTTCATGTTCACTAGTTTCACAGTGGGATTTTGTTTGTTTCTACTGACTCAACATGACACAAAAGTCATAAAACTAGCTTTTCATGACCGCATCATGATGTAAACAGCAACCTGTCTCTTTTCCATGGTCCCAAACTACAGTATTTACCACTCATCTGTTGCAACCAGGCTTAAGAACCAAATAAACTGTGATCTGAAAAAAATCAACAGATAATAGTGTAAATGATGTGCCCAGACCTGCTTTTTCTATTACAATATCCCTGACTAAAATAAATATCCACAGTGAGTTTTGATCCCTAACATTGGAATAAAGCCTCCAGCCATTGTATGAGTTTGGGGGTGGATTTAGCTCCATGTAGCACAGTAATAAAAGCCTCTTTCCTGTGTTTCGGAGACTTTGGGTTGTTACCAAGCTATAGAATGACTGCAATGTTCAACAACTTTGAACAGGTTTCATGACTATATTGCCCAGCGTTATTGCAAACCATAGTGGTGTGAGTTTCACTTTTCTTGTAAGCAAGGTCAAATTGGGATAGATGGTCAGATCAATGTTTCCACTGTGCTGTAATTACCTCCCGATAGCTGTTCTGTGTCTCTGTTTTGGAATACACCTTGGTAATAGGGGGCATATCGACAAACATAAGTCATCTGATTAAGTCGATGATGACTCATTGGCTGTTCTGTTTAATTCCACATCCCCATTTTACCACAGTAATCCCCCATGTAGGTGACCTTCAGACATCCACCTCAGCTGTTTCACTGCCTTGATTAAACATGTGGAAGGTCAAGCTGTTTTAATGAGATCCTCCTCAAAGACATTAACCCTAACGTGTTCCATCATACAATGGCCGGATAAGACATGGATAATGTCATTGAGGGAAAGCAATACATTCCTGATCTTTGTTCTTAACAATTTAATCAAATCAAATCACATTTTATTTGTCACATACACATGGTTAGCAGATGTTAATGCGAGTGTAGCGAAATGCTTGTACTTCTAGTTCCGACCATGCAGTAGTATCTAACAAGTAATCTAACAATTTTCACAACTACCTTTACACACAAGTGTAAAGGAATGAATACGAGTATGTACATATAAATATATGGATGAGCGATGGCCGACCGGCATAGGCAAGATGCAATAGATGGTATAGAGTACAGTATATACATATGCGATGAGTAAAGTAGGATATGTAAACATTATATAAAGTGGCATCGTTTAAAGTGGCTAGTGATACATTTATTACATCCAGTTGTTAATTATTAAAGTGGCTAGAGATTTGAGTCGGTGGCCGAAGGGCATAGGCAAGGTGCAGTAGATGGTATAGAGTACAGTATATACATATGAGATGCGTAATGTCGGATATGTCAACATTATATAAAGCATTGTTTAAAGTGGCTAGTGATACATTTGTTACATCAAATTTTCAATTATTTAAAGTGGCTAGAGATTTGAGTCAGTATGTTGGCAGCAGCCACTCAATGTTAGTGATGGCTGTTTAGCAGTCTGATGGCCTTGAGATAGAAGCTGTTTTTCAGTCTCTCGGTCCCAGCTTTGATGCACCTGTACTGACCTCGCCTTCTGGATGATAGCGGGGTGAACAGGCAGTGGCTCGGGTGGTTGTTGTCCTTGATGATCTTTTTGGCCTTCCTGTGACATCGGGTGGTGTAGGTGTCCTGGAGGGCAGGTAGTTTACCCCCGGTGATGCGTTGTGCAGGGATTATCAATCAGCCTGCATGATCAATGACATAAATATTGCCTATTTTTATGACAGAGGAAACTCAGCAATGATGTTGCAAAAGGAAAATATGTATGTCAATCAGCACAATAAATCCATCATGATTTTGATATGGTCAATATCTATCAACTTTCATAATGCCTTTCCATTCTCAGCAGCCATACCATCATTGGTATTCTAGGCTGCTCCGCTACTAATGACAATCTTTAATGGTCCTTTCTCAGCCATGTGCTGCTGATAAGGTCCCTGACCAGCAGTGTGATGCAGAAATACCTACGGTCCTCTGGGTGGAGACTATATTATCACGTAGTCCAACCAATTACCCCATGGGAACGTCACCGCCACTTTACTGGTACACTCCATCAACGCTAACACAAGCCCCTCGTCCCATAGCCTCTGTCAGGCAGGGGTTGAGGAATGGGGGACTGCAGTGCTATCCTACATGTCTTGATAGGGAGATACAATCATGCTGTGGGCCATGACACCCGCCAAGGAATTCTGAGGATTACATTGTATTCACCCCACTGTGATTCAAACGCATGCTAAATCAGGTCCCCATGACAGGACACCACACACACGCACACGCACACACTCACACACACACAACACAGAGTCAGGTGCGCAGACGGCAGTGTGACAGATAAGTCATAGAGGATGACTCTATCTGACAGAGGGACACAGTATCTGACCAGACATTAAATGGATTGGTGAATGTAATGCTGTAGCATCTAACTCCATTCAACTGTGAAATACATAATTGTTTCTACTTTGCACTATAGCTATAAATATCTGGATGGTCAAAACAAGCCAAAGAGTTTCTGGTCAATTTGATCATTTATTCATTACCTGGAACATGAATGTAGGATTTATGATTTCAAACTAAAAGTGAATCCCTTAACAAACTTTGTTACTGTCACTGTGTCACTGTACTTTGGGAAAATTGCATTGAAGTCTATTAGCTATGCAGTGTTTTTAAACACTGATCTTATCAATTAATTTCAAAGGCTCATCTAAGGGAAAACTGCCATCCAAATTAAGTTACATTTGGTTTTTTTTCGTAAACAATGCCTTAGAAATACAGCATGTAGCTCCCGCTAAAAAAAGCCTCCATGGCCAAAACCAGGTCTGCACCTATTCACAGCACATAATACCCATGCATTCAGACTTTTTGCAGATTAAGTTGGAATAGCTCAGCAGCATTATTTCAGAGGGGGAAAAAATGTCACGAGAGATAAATGGTAAATCCTTGTTCTCCATTTTGTTGCATTAAACAGTAGGCACCATCTGCTGTATTCGACTGCAGACTACAACAGTAGTGGGGCCGCAGCTGCCATCCACAGGCACAGCAACCTGCTCACTGCCTTGTGTTGTACACCAAACACTCACACAAAAAATACTACCCTGGGTCTCTCATTATCCACCTGACCCAGCACACCACTCATGGCCGCTTACATAGAGACACAACAGCACATGAAGCACATGACTCACAGATGAAGCTAAAATGTCTCTAAACTACAGGCAGTTGGTTTGGTTGTCTAGCCTGGAGGGGTTACTAAGTATTATCACAACATTGCACAAATGACACTAAACAGTCCCATGTATCTAATACAAATATCTTTACCCATCTCTCTCTTCTCTCCTCCTCTCATCCCCACCCTCGTCCCCTCTCTCAGGCAGTAGGTGACTGAGATGGGCGTTCGTCTAGGCCGCTTGAGCGACTCCCCGTGGTGGTGGCCGCTGCTGCTGCTGTTGCTGCTCTGCACTGCCCCCTGGTGCCAAGGCCGGCCTTTCACAACACCATTGCCAGCAGTCAACGTGGCGGTAGTGTTCAGTGGCTCGGCCTACCAGCAGGAGATCAAGGGGCGTCTCAGCAGGGAGAACTTCATGGACCTGCCCTTGGAGGTGAATCCCATCACAGTGCTGGTAAACAACACCAACCCTCGGGCCCTGCTCACACGCATCTGTGACACACTGGCGGCCAACCGCGTACATGGTGTGGTGTTTGAGGACAACATCGGCTCGGAAGCCGTGGCACAGATCCTGGACTTCATTGCCCTGCAGACGGCCGTGCCCATCGTGGGCATCAGCGGGGGCTCCGCTATGGTCCTGCCACACAAGGTCAGTGACCAGGATTGGGCTGGGGACACTTGGCTGCTAGTGTTTATTTATTTTTTATTTCACCTTTATTTAACCAGGTAGGCGGGTTGAGAACAAGTTCTCATTTACAACTGCGACCTGGCCAAGATAAAGCAAAGCAGTGCGACACAAACAACACAGAGTTACACATGGGATAAACAAACGTACAGTCAATAACACAATAGAAAAATCTATATACAGTGTGTGCAAATGTAGTAAGATTAGGGAGGTAAGGCAATAAATAGGCCGTAGTGGCGAAATAATTACAATTTAGCAATTAAACACTGGAGTGATAGATGTGCAGAAGATGAATGTGTAAGTAGAGATACTGGGGTGCAAAGGAGAAAAAAAAAATATGGGGGATGAGGTAGTTGGGTGGGCTATTTACAGATGGGCTGTGTACAGGTGCAATGAACGGTAAGCTGATCTGACAGCTGATGCTTAAAGTTAGTGAGGGAGATATAAGACTCCAGCTTCATTGATTTTTGCAATTCGTTCCAGTTATTTGCAGCAGAGAACTGGAAGGAAAGGCAGCCAAAGGAGGAGTTGGCTTTGGGGATGACCAGTGAAATATACCTGCTTGAGCGAGTGCTACGGGTGGGTGCTGCTATGGTGACCAGTGAGCTGAGATAAGGCGGCGCTTTACCTAGCAAAGACTTATAGATGACCTGGAGCCAGTGGGTTTGGCGACGAATAGGAAGCGAGGGCCAGCCAACGAGAGCATACAGGTCGCAGTGGTGGGTAATATATGGGGCTTTGGTGACAAAACGGATGGCACTGTGATACACTACATCCAATTTTGTAAATGACATCGGCGAAGTCAAGGATCAGTAGGATAGTCAGTTTTACGAGGGTATGTTTGGCAGCATGAGTGAAGGATGTTTTGTTGCGAAATAGGAAGCCGATTATAGATTTAATTTTGGATTGGAGATGCTTAATGTGAGTCTGGAAGGAGAGTTTACAGTCTAACCAGACACCTAGGTATTTGTAGTTGTCCACATAGTCAGAACCGTCCAGAGTAGTGATGCTAGATGGGCGGGCGGGTGCGGACAGCGATCGGTTGAAGAGCATGCATTTAGTTTTACTTGCATTTAAGAGCAATTGGAGGCCTCGGAAGGAGTGTTGTATGGCATTGAAGCTCGTCTGGAGGTTTGTTAACACAGTGTCCAAAGAAGAGCAGGAAGTATACAGAATGGTGTCGTCTACGTAGAGGTGGATCAGAGAATCACCAGCAGCAAGAGCGACACCATTGATGTATACAGAGAAAAGAGTCGGCCCGAGAATTGAACCCTGTGGCAACCCCATAGAGACTGCCAGAAGTCCGGACAACAGGCCCTCCGATTTGACACACTGAACTCACTGAGCGAGGCAGTCATTTGAGATACCAAGGCTGTTGAGTCTGCCGATAAGAATGCGGTGATTGACAGAGTCGAAAGCCTTGACCAGGTCGATGAAGACGGCTGCACAGTATTGTCTTTCATCGATGGCGGTTATGATATCGTTTAGGACCTTGAGCGTGACTGAGGTGCACCCGTGACCAGCTCGGAAACCAGGTTGCATAGTGGAGAAGGTACGGTGGGACCGAAATGGTCGGTGATCTGTTTGTTAACTTGGCTTTCGAAGACTTTAGAAAGGCAGGGTAGGATAGATATAGGTCTTTAACAGTTTGGGTCTAGAGTGTCTCCCCCTTTTGAAGAGGGGGATGACCGCGGCAGCTTTCCAATCTTTAGGGATCTCAGACAATACAAAAGAGAGGTTGAACAGGCTAGAAACACGGGTTGCAACAATTGCGGTGGATTATTTTAGAAAGAGAGGGTCCAGATTGTCTAGCCCAGCTGATTTGAAGGCGTCCAGATTTTTCAGCTCTTTCAGAACGTCATCTATCTGGATTTGGGTGAAGTAGAAATGGGGGAGGCTTGGGCAAGTTGCTGTGGGGGGTGCAGAGCTGTTGACCGGGGTAGGAGTAGCCAGGTGGAAAGCATGGCCAGCCGTAGAAAAATGCTTATTGAAATTCTCGATTATCGTAGATTTATCAGTGGTGTTTCCTTGCCTCAGTGCAGTGGGCAGCTCGGAGGAGGTGCTCTTATTCTCCATGGACTTTACAGTGTCTAGGATGCCTGTGGAACATGCTTAAGATCCTCTTCTTTTGATTTTTGGAAATAACCTTGAACGCCACATTATTTGTTTCCCCAAAGTGCTGTAGAGAGTAGCAGCTTAACTGATATGTGGTTTATGACTAGTCATATTACATCAGTGGTTCTAAACCCTTTTTATTCTAGTGACCGGGAAATAAAGAACCGGTAAAGACCCCTGGCACAACTCACAGTACAACAAAATAAAACCAAAACAACAATATCAACAACAGGTCCCCCAAGTTGAACAAAGCACTCAGGTCTTGAAAGCACTCCACCACACACACACACAGGCCAACCGTCATTAGTCCGTCAATCCAAAATTAAATCTAGAATCAGCTTCCTATTTCACAACTAAGCCTCCTTCACTCATGCTGCCAAATATACCCTTGTAAAACTGACTATCCAACCGATCCTTGACTTCGGCGATGTCATTTACAAAATATGCTCCAACACTCTACTCAGCAAACTGGATGAAGTCTATCACAGTGCCATCCGTTTTGTCACCAAAGCCCCATATACTGCCCACCACTGCGATCTGTATGCTCTTGTTGGCTGGCCCTCACTACATATTTGTCGCCAAACCAACTGGCTCAAATCAATTTTTATTGGTCACATACACATTGTTAGCAGATGTTAATGCGAGTGTAGCGAAGTGCTTGTGCTTCTAGTTCCGACCATGCAGTAATATCTAACAAGTAATCTAACAATTTCACAACAACTACCTTATACACACAAGTGTAAAGGAATAAATAAGAATATGTACATATAAATATATGGATGAGCGACGGCCGAACGGCATAGGCAAGATTCAGTAGATGGTATAGAGTACAGTATATACATATGAGATGAGTAATGTAGGGTATGTAAACATTATATAAAGTGGCATTGTTTAAAGTGACTAGTGATACATTTATTACATCCAATTTTAATTATTAAAGTGGCTAGAGATTTGAGTCAGTATGTTGGCAGCAGCCACTCAATGTTAGTGATGCCTTGAGATAGAAGCTGTTTTTCAGTCTCTCGGTCCCAGCTTTGATGCACCTGTACTGACCTCGCCTTCTGGATGATAGCGGGGTGAACAGGCAGTGGCTCGGGTGGTTGTTGTCCTTGATGATCTTTTTGGCCTTCCTGTGACATCGGGTGTTGTAAATGTCCTGGAGAGCAGGTAGTTTGCCCCCGGTGATGCGTTATGCAGACCTCATTACCCTCTGGAGAGCCTTATGGTTGTGGGCGGAGCAGTTGCCGTACTAGGCGGTGATACAGCCCGTCAGGATGCTCTTGATTGTGCATCTGTATAGAGTGTTTTTGGTGACAAACCACATTTCTTCAGCCTCCTGAGGTTGAAAACGCTGTTGCGCCTTCTTCACCACGCTGTCTGTATGGGTGGACCATTTCAGTTTGTCCGTGATGTGCACGCCGAGGAACTTAACTTTCCACCTTCTCGACTACTGTCCTGTTGATGTGGATAGGGGGCTGCTCCCTCTCCTGTTTCCTTTGTTTTGTTGACGTTGAGTGAGAGGTTATTTTCCTGACACCACACTCCGAGGGTCCTCACCTCCTCTCTGTAGGCCGTCTCGTCGTTGTTGGTAATCAAGCCTACCACTGTAGTGTCGTCTGCAAACTTGATGATTGAGTTGGAGGCGTGCATGGCCACGCAGTCATGGGTGAACAGGGAGTACAGGAGAGGGCTGAGAACGCACCCTTGTGTTGAGGATCAGCGGGGTGGAGATGTTGTTTCCTACACTCACCACCTAGGGGCGGCCCGTCAGAAAGTCCAGGACCCAGTAGCACAGGGCAGGGTCGAGACCCAGGGTCTCGAGCTTAATGACAAGTTTGGAGGGTACTATGGTGTTAAATGCTGAGCTGTAATCAATGAACAGCATTCTTACATAGGTATTCCTCTTGTCCAGATGGGTTAGGGAAGTGTGCAGTGTGATTGTGATTGCGTCGTCTGTGGACCTTTTGGGGCGGTAAGCAAATTGGAGTGGGTCTAGGGTGTCAGGTAGGGTGGAGGTGATATGATCCTTGACTAGTCTCTCAAAGCACTTCATGATGACGGAGGTGAGTGCTACGGGGCGATAGTCGTTTAGCTCATTTACCTTAGCTTTCTTGGGAACAGGAACAATGGTGGTCCTCTTGAAGCATGTGGGAACAGCGGACTGAGATAAATATAGATTGAAAATGTCCGTAAACAAACCAGCCAGCTGGTCTGCGCATGCTCTGAGGACGCAGCTAGGGATTCCGTCTGGGCCAGCAGCCTTGTGAGGGTTAACACGTTTAAATGTTTTACTCACGTTGGCTGCGGTGAAGGAGAGCCCGCAGGTTTTGGTAGCGAGCCGTGTCGGTGGCACTGTATTGTCCTCAAAGCGAGCAAAGAAGTCGTTTAGTTTGTCTGGGAGCAGGACATCGTGGTCCGCGATGGGGCTGGTTTTCTTTTTGTAATCCGTGATTGACTGTAGACCCTGCCACATACCTCTCGTATCTGAGCCGTTGAATTGCAACTCTACTTTGTCTCTATACTGACGCTTAGCTTGTTTGATTGCCTGGTGGAGGGAATAGCTACACTGTTTGTATTCGGTCATGTTTCCGGTCGCCTTGCCATGATTAAAAGCAGTGGTTCGCGCTTTCAGCTTTGCGCAAATGCTTCCATCAATCCACGGTTTCTGGTTGTGGAAGGTTTTAATAGTCGCTGTGGGTACAACATCACCGATGCACTTGCTAATGAACTCGCTCACCGCGAATCAGTGTATACATCAATGTTATTGTCCGATGCTATCCGGAACATATCCCAGTCCACATGTTGGAAGCAATCTTGAAGCGTGGAATCGGATTGGTCGGACCAGCGTTGAACAGACCTGAGCACGGGCGTTTCCTGTTTTAGTTTTTGTCTATAGGCTGGGAGCAACAAAATGGAGTCGTGGTCAGATTTGCCGAAAGCAGGGCGGGGGTGGGCTTTGTATGCGTTGCGGAAGTTAGAGTAACAATATTTTTTTTTTATCCAGCCCGGGTCCCGCATTCGATATGCTGAAAAGATTTAGGGAGCCTTGTTTTCAGATTAGACTTGTTAAAATCCCCAGCTACAATAAATGCAGCCTCAGGATATGTGGTTTCCAGATGACATAGAGTCCAATGAAGTTCTTTCAGGGCCGTCGAGGTGTCTGATTGGGGAGGGATATATACGGCTGTGATTATAATCGAAGAGAATTCTCTTCGTAGATAATGCAGTCGGCATTTGATCGTAAGGAATTCTAGGTCAGGTGAACAAAAGGGCATGAGTTCCTGTATGTTGTAATGAGAGAGATGTTTGTTTCTGTCGGCGCGATGCGTGAAGAAACCAGGTGGCTGTACCGACTCTGATAACATATCCCGAGTGAGCCATGTTTCCGTGAAACAGAGAATGTTACAATCTCTGATGTCTCTCTGGAAGGCAACCCTTGCTCGGATTTCGTCTACCTTGTTGTCAAGAGAATGGACATTGGCGAGTAGTATACTCGGGAGCGGTGTGCGATGTGCCCGTCTACGGAGCCTGACCAGCAGACACCTCCATCTGCCTCTTTTTCGTTGCCGCTGTTTTGGGTTCGCCTGCTGGGATCCGATCCATTGTCCTGGGTGGTGGACCAAACAAAGGATCCGCTTCGAGAAAGTCGTATTCCTGGTCGTAATGTTGGTAAGTTGACGTTGCTTTTATATCCAATAGTTCCTCCCGGTTGTTTGTTATAAGACTTTAAATTTCCTGGGGTAAGTGTAAGAAATAATACTTAAAAAAACAAAATACTGCATAGTTTCCTAAGAACGCGAAGCGAGGCGGCCATCTCTGTCGGCGCCGGAACCTAAGGTCATCTATAAGTCTTTGCTAGATAAAGCCCCGCCTTTTCTCCGGTCACTGATCACCATAGCAACACCCACCCGTAGCACTCGTTCCAGCAGGTTTATTTCACTGGTCATCCCTAAAGCCAACACTTCCTTTGGCCGCCTTTCCTTCCAGTTCTCTGCTGCCAATGACTGGAACGAATTGAAAAAATCGCTGAAGCTGGAGTCTTATTTCTCCTTCTCTAACTTTAAGCATCAGCTGTCAGAGCAGCTTACCGATCACTGTCCCTGTACACAGCCAATTTGTAAATAGCACACCCAACTACCTCATCCCCATATTGTTATTTATCCTCTTGCTCTTTTGCACCCCAGTATCTCTACTTGCACATCATCTGCACATCTATCACTAAATGATATTTATTTCGCCTCTATGGCCTATTTTATTGCCTTATTTCCCTACTCTTCTACATTTGCACACACTGTACATCGATTTTTCTATTGTGTTATTGACTACGTTTGTTTATGTGTAACTCTGTGTTGTTTTTGTCGCACTGCTTTGCTTTATTTTGGCCAGGTTGCAGTTGTAAATGAGAACTTGTTCTCAACTGGCCTACCTGGTTAAATAAAGGTGAAATAATATATATATATTTTTTTTTATCAGAGTCATAATGAACATTAGCAGACACACATTGTCATTTCCAGGTGACTTACAGCACATGATTATAAACTCATTGAATGTTAATGCTGCCCATACAGACACTGTTTTTTCTATCTGGCGGTCCCAGGCCAGAAAGACGGAAACAACAAGATACGGTGTTGGACAATATCCAACTGCTTAAACCAGGTAGCAAAGGGATGTCCAAACTCTGCATCTAATACACTCATTAAAGTATGAAGGTCACAATCAAAACCTGTTGGCCTCTGTCACTACATCCTTGTCTATTTTTAAACTTCTGGTCCCGCCAGACACAAAGATGTTAAACTAGACGTTAAATGTTAAATCTATTTGTATTCGCTGGTAACAAATTTACAGTTTACAGTTGGACCCCTCATGTCAATAGAGATATGCAATGATTTGAAATGTGTTGTATTACCCGGCATCATGCACTGGAGTTTGGCACCAGTAAATTGTCAGAGAGATGTTTGTGATACAGATTAGACTGCCGTTAAATTGCTTTTAGAGTAAAGCCTCATAGGTTTAGGAGCAATGATCCCTCTCCCAGAGCGTTATACAAAGGGCTCAGCCACAGAGAGAAACTTTAATTAGACTGAAATGGCTGTATTCTCTAACTATATCACCATCAATCTTCCCATAGGACAAACACAGCTCTGCGTTTTGCAGAGAATCACAATACTACTCACAGAGACAGCGAATGCACGTTATGAGCATCACAATACTACTCAAAGAGACAGAGAATGCACGTTATCAGCATCACAATACTACTCACAGAGACCGAGAATGCACGTTATGAGCATCACATCTTTATTGGTTCTATGCAAATTGATGTAGGCTGAGGATACAGAGGACTGGTGGGGCATAGCTCGCCAATCCACTGACCATAAACAAAGCGTTTATTCAGCGGGGGAAAATGGAGGGTGATAAAGCAGGCTGGCTGACCTCGGCCGGTCAGAGCAAAAGGAGAATACTGCTGCATTGTCATGTCTAATCAATTCTAGTCATTTCAGCTCCGGTAGCAAGCTGTTTGAGTATGCAGCACACAGAGAACTGAGTAGCGGAAAATATGAGGTCTGCCCACCACCCTCGATTTCCATCAGTTAATCCACAGCTCAAATAGGATTTTCTCTCCCTCATGTTTGTGAGATTTTCATAATAAACGTGAGAAACGTGTTCCTCCTCAACAGGAGATGGACAGGGCCATGGACTCTCAGTACCTTGATTATGCATTCACGTTCATACAAATCCTCATGGGGTTGCGGTTCAATAGAGAGCTGGTTAAAATGGATGCATTCCAACTCAATTGAATTTAAATACATTTTTCTAAACAAAAAATGTATTCATTGATTCAATCTTTACTTTGTGTGTGGCCAAGATGATTGAGAGGGAAAGTGTATTTGTTAGAAGTAAGCAGGGGTCCATCAACCAAACAGTAATCAATATAACAGTAATCAATATCTATAACAACAGTGTATTAGACACTGTGCTTTGTTACATCCAGCATCCACGTCTCCCAACAGCTGCCGTTGCAATTGGAATTTCCTTATTCCTGTCCACACATTACTGGACTGCTCCCTTGTCAAATAGCCACATTAATTCAAGGAAACATGTTGGGCAATCAGGGCATGGGCATTGCTTCTTATGGGCAATAAAAGGGATGTCACTGGCTAGCTAATACCTCCAGCAGGTCATTTACACATTTAATTACACCAAGTTGGGGAACACAACAGGTAATCATTTATGATAAAATCCAACATAAATAAAATAGGAAAAATGCAATTATCTAAAGGTTGGCAGCAGTTTAATTGAGTGTGTGGTAATTACTGTGTACTATGTACAATACTGTGAAGGCTAGTTTGTAATGACATATGGACCACGTGGCATGGCTTATAATCAGTTATACGAACGTTAAATCATGCAATGACAATGTAATAACAATAGTACGATACAAAACACAAGGCTTATATGCAGAGCAGAAAACACTTAATTTTGTTGGATCCAGAGTTGATGACAGAAAGAGAAACTGAAGTGGCACAGACCTCATTAGATGATGGCATAGAGCCTTGCCCATGGCATGGTGGCACTCACGGGCTCAGACTGATTAGAAGAGCTCTATCTTCATAAAAAGCAAGGCCACCACAACAGCCCCTGCCAGAGCAGGTGGAGATAAGTATGGCGGGATGTGATGTCCATCAGCACATCTGTTTCGTGTCCCTGAGCCTGAACATGAATGGTACCTTTCCACAGGAAACAGAGGTCATTTGCAGCTAGCGCAGCCTTGTGTAGTGATGTCATCCTTCGTATGGCTTAAGTCAACTAAACTGTCTTCACTGGAACAATTAGTGTTACATAGAATTAACTAACTGTTGGTGGGACCATGGACTCAAATCCAGGCTTGGGCAAGTCTATATGCTACTTACACAATGTGTGCCAGTACCAAACAGAGTGATTTAAACGCTCACAAAATGTGTTTGTGTGCTTACGCACAAGAAATGAATATTCATGACTTCATTTAAAATGTATATTTATATGAACCTTTAAGATACCTTTAAATTAGCTTTTCAATGAGGCTGAGCGATTGCTCACCATTGATTGATTAGTGGGACGACGTCCAAGCTGGTCGACAAGCCAACTCAATCACTTAAAATGTTGTCTCTGAGAAAGCACGAAGAGGAAGGCAAAAATGAATAGAGAACAGATTCCTATCCTGAGGAGATTTTGCTCAATTAGCATGTTGATTAGCTAAATTACAATAGCCCATTAGAAACCTATTATTCCCTTTTTTTCTTGCAATTAGAAAAAGTTAAAACAATCATTGGATAATCAATAGCCTAGCAGACACAAAGAATCCAATCCATGGAATGTATGTGGGTGTCACAATCTTCTGTAGTAGCGGACCAAGGCGCAGCGAGGTATCCAGTATACATACTTTATTTTACGTAACTGGTAAAACAATAAACAAGTGAAGATCGTAACACCGGTGTGGCTAAAAAGTGCACACACCACTAAACAAACAATGACCCACAAAACCCCATTGAAAACCACAAACATGTATATGGTTCCCAATTAGAGGTAACGACAATCAGCTGCCTCTAATTGGGAACCATTTCCCCAACATAGAAATACAAAACCTAGAACACAAAACCCTCCTAAACAAAAGACAAACTAAACACCAGCCTGCTAACCCAGGCCTGGACGTGACATTACACCCCCCCCAAAGGCGCGGACTCCGACCGCTCCAAAAAGTCCATGGGGGGGTCCTCGGGTGGGTCTCTTTGTCCTAGGTGGTGGCTCCGGTGCCGGCCGTGCTGGCCCGAGATCACGCACCGGAGGCCCAGGGCTAGAAGCCGGAACAGTATGTACCAGGCTGGTACGAGACTCTAGAAACCTGGTACAATGACCAGGCTGTGCTGAGCTCACGATGCGCACTGGGACTCTGGTGCGGGGAGCAGGAACGGGCCGTGCTGGACTCACAAAGCGCACTGGGACTCTGGTGCGGGGAGCAGGAACGGGCCGTGCTGGACTCACAAAGCGCACTGGGACTCTGGTGCGGGGAGCAGGAACGGGCCGTGCTGGACTCACGAAGCGCACTGGGACTCTGGTGCGGGGAGCAGGAACGGGCTGTGCTGGACTCACGATGCGCACTGGGACTCTGGTGCGGGGAGC
>QNTS01000318.1:68324-84186 GCA_003317085.1 Hucho hucho
GGGGGGGGACCTCCCGCACCTCAGATTCCTGGAGTGGACCAGCTACCACCGGCCTGAGGAGAGACACATGGAGTTAATACGGTAATCTGGGGGGAGCTGTAACTTATAACATACCTTGTTCAATCTCCTCAGGACTTTAAAGGGCCCCACAAACCGCGGGCCCAGCTTCCGGCAGGGCAGGCGGAGGGGAAGGTTTCGGGTCGAGAGCCAGACCCTGTCCCCAAGTGCGAACACCGGGGCCTCACTGCGGTGGTGGTCGGCGCTCGCCTTCTGCCGCCTCACGGCTCATTGTAGGTGCACATGGGCAGCCTCCCAGGTCTCCTCCGAGCGCCTAAACCATTCATCCACCGCAGGAGCCTTGATCTGGCTCTGATGCCACGGTACCAGAACCGGCTGGTACCCTAGTACGCACTGGAAGGGGGAGAGGTTAGTGAAGGAGTGGCGGAGTGAGTTCTGGGCCATCTCTGCCCAGGGGATGAAACTCGCCCACTCCCCCGGCCGGTCCTGGCAATAGGACCACAGAAACCTACCCTCATCCTGGTTGACTCTTTCCACCTGCCCGTTACTCTTGGGGTGAAAACCTGAGGTAAGGCTGACCGAGACCCCCAGACGTTCCATAAACGCCCTCCAAACCCTGGACGTGAACTGGGGACCCCGATCAGAAACTATGTCCTCAGGCACCCCGTAGTGCCGGAAGACGTGGGTGAACAGGGCCTCTGCAGTCTGTAGGGCCGTAGGGAGACCGGGCAAAGGAAGGAGGCGGCAGGACTTAGAAAACCGATCCACAACGACCAGGATCGTGGTGTTTCCCTGTGACGGTGGAAGATCCATCAGGAAATCCACAGACAGGTGTGACCATGGCCGTTGTGGAATGGGTAGGGGTTGTAATTTCCCTCTGGGCAGGTACCTAGGCGCCTTGCACTGGGAGCACACCGAGCAGGAGGAAACATAAGCCCTCACGTCCTTAGCTAAGGTGGGCCACCAGTACTTCCCACTAAGGCAGCGCACTGTCCGACCGATGCCAGGATGACCAGAGGAGGGTGACATGTGGGCCCAATAGATCAGACGGTCGCGGACAGCAGACGGAACGTACAGACGTCCAGCTGGACACTGAATGGGAGTGGGCTCTGTACGTAAAGCCTGCTCTATGTCTGCGTCCAGCTCCCACACCACCGGTGCCACCAGGCAAGAGGCCGGAAGTATGGGAGTGGGATCTATGGCCCGCTCATACATCCAGGACAGTGCGTCTGCCGCCTGCCTTAGCGTTCTGGGAACCTGGTCTGTAGGACAGGGTGAAAACAAAACGGGTGAAAAACATGGCCCACCTTGCCTGGCGAGGGTTCAGTCTCCTCAACGCCCGGTTGTACTCCAGATTACGGTGGTCAATCCAGATGAGAAAAGGGTGTTTAGCCCCCTCAAGCCAGTGTCTCCACGCCTTCAGAGCCTTTACGACTGCCAACAACTCCCGGTCCCCCACATCATAGTTTCGCTCCGCCGAGCTGAGCTTCTTCGAAAAGAAGGCACAGGGGCAGAGTTTGGTGGCGTACCCGAGCGCTGAGACAGCACAGCTCCTATCCCAGCCTCGGACGCGTCCACCTCAACTATGAATGCCAAAGAGGGATCCGGATGAGCCAGCACGGGAGCCGAGGTAAACAGAGCCTTCAGATGACTAAAAGACCTGTCCGCCTCAGCTGACCACTGCATTCGCACCGCCCCCCCCTTCAGCAGTGAAGTAATAGGAGCCGCTACCTGACCAAAGCCCCGGATAAACCTCCGGTAGTAGTTGGCAAACCCTAAGAACCGCTGCACTTCCTTTACCGTGGTTGGAGTCAGCCAATTACGCACGGCTGAAATGCAGTCATTCTCCATCTCCACCCCTGACGTGGAAATGCGGTACCCTAGGAAGGAGACGGACTGCTGGAAGAACAGACATTTCTCAGCCTTGACGTACAGGTCATGCTCCAACAGTCGACCAAGCACCCTGCGCACCAGAGACACATGCTCGGCGCGTTTAGCGGAGTATATCAGAATGTTGTCGATATACACCACTACACCCTGCCCGTGCAGGTCCCGGAAAATCTTGTCTACAAATGCTTGGAAGACTGACGGAGCATTCATCAACCCGTACGGCATGACGAGGTACTCGTAGTGCCCTGAGGTGGAACTAAATGCTGTCTTCCACTCGTCCCCCTCCCGGATACGCACCAGATTGTACGCACTCCTGAGATCCAATTTGGTGAAGAAGCGCACCCCGTGCATTGACTCAATCGCACTGGCTATGAGAGGCAGCGGGTAGCTGTACCTCACAGTGATCTGATTGATACCTCGATAGTCAATACACGGGCGCAGACCTCCATCCTTCTTCTTCACGAAAAAGAAACTCAAGGAGGCAGGTGAAGTGGAGGGCCGAATGTATCCCTGTCCCAGAGATTCGGAAACATATGTCTCCATAGCTGCCGTCTCCTCCTGTGAGAGAGGATACACGTGACTCCTGGGAAGTGCTGCGTCTACCAAGAGATTTATCGCACAATCCCCCCGTTGATGGGGTGGTAATTGAGTCACCTTCTTTTTACAGAAGGCGAGAGCCAAATCGGCATATTCTGAGGGTATGTGCACGTTGGAGACCTGGTCTGGACTCTCCACCGTAGTTGCACCGATGGAAACACCTACACACCTCCCCGAGCACTTTCGTGACCATCCCTTTAGAGCCCTCTGTTGCCACGAAATAGTGGGGTCATGATAGGCCAACCAGGGTAGACCCAGCACCACGGGAAAGGAGAATCAATGAGGTAGGGACTAATCTTCTCCTCATGACCCCCCTGCGTCACCATACTCAGTGGAGCTGTAACCTCCCTAATCAGCCCTCACCCTAATGGTCGACTATCTAAGGCGTGTACAGGGAAGGGCATATCAACAGACACAATGGGGATCCCTAAACTACGGGCAAATGAACGGTCAATAAAGTTCCCAGCTGCGCCTGAATCGACGAGCGCCTTATGCTGGGAATGCGGAGAAAATCTATAAACAATAACATGTGAGCAACAGGGGGCTCTGGGCGAGTCTGGTGCCTACTCACCTGGGATGACACGATAGTGCCCTGCCTGCTGCCTCGACTCCCTGAGGTACCCCCCCAGCACCGACCAGCAGTGTGCCCTCTGCGGCCACATAAGGTGCAGGAAGTGGTCCCTCATCCGGCCCCCCTAAGCGCAGTCCCTCCTAGCTCCATAGGTGTTGGATCAGAGGGGTTGGGGGATGGAACTAACAGGCCCTGACGTCCACGGGTGGGCAGGGTATCCAGCCTGATGGACATGTCCACCAGCTGGTCGAAGGATAAGGTGGTGACCCTGCATGCCAGCTCCCGTCGAACGTCCTCGCGCAGACTGCACCTGTAATGGTTGATCAGGGCCCTGTCATTCCATCTTGCTCCGGTCGGCCAGGGTGCGGAACTCCAGTGAAAAGTCCTGTGCGCTGCCTGAGGTGGAACAGGCGTTCACCCGCTGCTCTACCCTCAGGTGGATGGTCAAACACTGTCCTGAAGCGGCGGGTGAACTCTTCATAGTGGTCCAATGCCGCTCCGTCCTCCCCCCATACGGCGTTGGCCCACTCCATGGCTTTCCCAGATAAGCAGGAGACGCGGACGGACATGCTCTCGCGTCCCGAGGGAGCCGAGTGAACGGTCGCCAGGTAGAGCTCTAGCTGGCACCCGGCAGCCGTTCCATCATACACCCTCGGGAGCGCAAGCTGAATCCCACTGGCACCAGGTGAAGGAAGGGTGGACATCTGTGTTGGTTGTGGAGTGGGGGGTTGGGATGAAGGTGGAGGCGCTGAAAAACCTCTCTCCCATCGTTCCATACTTTTCAGCATGCGATCCATGGCGGTGCCAAGACTCTGTAACATGATCGCGTGCTGCTGTAGACGCTCCTCGAATGGAGGAGGTTGGTGCGCTCCTGCTGACTCCATTTCGGGTGATTGATTCTGTAATGGTTCTGTGTGTAGCGAGTCAGGCGCAGGACAGCAGAATAAAGTAATCAACGTAATTTACTCAAAATACAAAATGACAACGGTAAACTCACGAGCCCACAAAGACGGACCGAGTTACAAAAAACAATCAATCACAAAGACATGGGGGGGACAGAGGTTTAAATAAGGAACATGTAATTACTGATTGGAAACCAGGTGTGTATAATGAAGACAAAAACATAGAAAATGAAAAGTAGATCGGCGGCAGCTAGAAAACCGACGACGTCGACCACCGAAAGCCGGCGACGTCGACCACCGAAAGCCGCCCGAACAAGGAGAGGGACCAACTTCGGCTGAAGTCATGACAATAATTCCACTTTGACATTATGGGGTATTATTGTGTGTAGATCAGTGACCAAAAAAAATATATTTAATCGATTTTAAATTCAGGCTATGAAACAACAACATTTGGAAAAGGTCAAACGGTATGAATACTTTCTGAAGGAACTGTATGTGTAAATGGTATATAAATGGCATAATATCAAGAAACTGAGCCTCACCAAAATCATTCTCATTTAGGAGGGGCAAAAGTAAAAAATGTATCATCAAATCTACTTTATAGATTTATTTGGGGTGATAAAGAAAATGATACGCTTTTTATTGATTATAAAGTTGCCGTTTATGCAACGTAATTAAAAAAGTGCAAGTCTTAATGATCAACCCAGATATGCAACCAGTGAAACAGTAAAATCTCTGTAATTGATGTAACTTTTTATTACACTTTGTTTATCATTACAATTCACTGGGGGTGCATATGATTTCCGATGCTATTTGTTTTACAAAGCAATTATGGTGCAATGATTTCTATGAGCAGCGTGCTTAATTCAAAACCAATAAACAATCATTAACTTCTCTTAGAGTCAAGACATATCAATGGCATCCAACCCGAAAATATACTGCATGGGTCATAAGCAGTCATATATTATTCTGTTCCCTGAACATACTAAAACAAGACAAACACTCTTACAAACACACACTTACAAACACACAGACAAGAAACAGCTCTGATCTGGATCCCTTTAGTTAACACAACACAGCATTTTCATACTCCTCTCTCCAAGGTCAAAGAGGAGAGACATCTTGAGAAAAGTGAGAGATAAAAAGAGAAAACGGGCTGGGCTCAGTGACAGTGGGCTCAGTGATAGTGCCAAGTATATATGAGGGCCAATGTTGCTGTGGCAAGTGGAAGACACATGGGTTAAAGTGATGAATGGTGCCTGGGCTACAGGGAGAGCAACACCAAACAGAATCACTTACTGTAGAGTACTGCCTCTCAGCACAGAGACTACCACTTCTGGGTGGGCTGGCTGGTGGTAAGGAGCTGGACGGCGTTGACGGCGCACACAGACACACTGTCAAGCTACCCTCAGGATTCTACTGTAATTTCTTGATTATTATATATTTTTTTACATATGACTGGCTGAATTACATAAACCACAATCATATAGTTGCCACTAAGCAGGCTATTAAGAAAGTCATTGCATTAGATCATTAGAAGGTTTTAATTGTGCTTGTTAAAGAAATTGAGCAAATTGATTGAGCTTAAATTAACTATCCATTAAGGGCTGTTATCTGTGCTTATTCTGCTGTCTGTGTCTCTCTGCAGGGCGACGGCTCCACGTTCCTCCAGCTGGGCTCCTCCATCGAGCAGCAGATAAACGGCATGTTCAAGGTGATGGAGGAGTACAACTGGGACAGCTTCGTGGTCATCACCAGCCTGTACCCGGGCTACGAGGTCTACGTGGACTATGTCAAGACCTTCACTGACACCAGCTACTTCATGTGGGAACTGCAGGACGTGCTGACCTTCGACATGTCTGCCGACGGCATGAACGACATCCGGGCACGGCGCCTGCTGCAGCAGATCGACGCCCAGGTACTGCTGGTATACTGCTCCCACGAGGAGGCCCAGTACCTGTTCAGTATGGCCGGAGAGTCCGGCCTGCTGGGGCCTGGCTACATCTGGATCCTCCCCAGCCTTGCCATGGGAAATCCAGACATGCCCCCACCAAACAGCTTCCCTGTGGGCCTCATCAGCATCATCACCGACCGCTGGCGGATGAGCCTGAGGAAGAGGGTGCGGGATGGGGTGGCCATCGTGGTCAAAGGGGTGCAGAGCTTCCACAAACAGAGGGGCTTCATCCCCGAGGGCCACAACGACTGCCACAGCCCTGTTAGGGCATCTTCTAATGATACACTGTTCAGGTGAGTGGAGGTGGGGGGGATGGAATGGGGGAATATTGACATACTGTAGGTTGGAGATTGTTCATTGCAATAAGAGAAGCCAGCCAACATGGAGAGATTAAGTGATAACTGTACAGATTGAGAAGGACTGACTTGAAACAGAGAGAGAATGTTGGCAACATCAGTCAACAGTTGCTCAACAGTCATTTAGCTGTGGCTTTTCATCTGCTTAATGTTGTGGTGAGGGGCAACATGGTACTCTCCCTGTCACTCCCTTAACCCCTGCCTGCCAACTCATCCATCCTACCTCTGTCCCATCACCTCACTGTTGGATGCACTGGCATCACAGAGAGATGATGTGGCCTGTCATACCAGCCCAGCCCAAAAGAGCAATCTGGTGCCATCTGTGCCAGGTAACATGGAGCAAATCCTACTTGGTTCGAGAACATTTTTAATCAGCCAAAGGGAGGCCCGGCTTCTGTAGGGAAAACAGATTCAGCGTCAGCATTTGGCACTACCAAGGTTATTGAGACTGGACTGGGAGGGTTGGAGAGTTTCCAGGCAGGGTACAGGGGGGTATTATTTATACATGTTTGTGGACCAGGATTGTAATATGAAATCTGACACAGTTCAGTGGTATTAAAACATCACTTTCTCCTCAGAAGTAATTTTGTCTTTTCTGAAAGTGGCTAGCCTGAGGGAAAGATAACTTCTATTTTTGTAAATCGAAATCCTTAATGAAAAAGGAGAACCGTCTGGGCAGCTGTATTTCAGCCTTTGATTTGAGTCATGCTACTGTTCCCAACCCCTACGATTTTCCACTTTAAAGACCAAAAAATCCTGAGTGAAATAGCAATGACCAAAGTTGGTAATATGAGGGTCCGGCAGGCAGGACAAAGCCTAGTATAGCACTCTCCGTCTGTTCTCCACTCTTTTATTTCCCTCCCTGGCACAATGTTGTTCTTTCTCACAGACCTCCCTATTCAAAGGGAGCCATTTCAAACGGTGCAGTGCCTCGCTCTCTCCTCGGCGGTCAATAGATTCAACACCTCATTTAATTAGGTCTCTTTTTAATGAGCTTTTGATTATAAATCACTCCGCCTGTTAATAAGATTATCACAGATTATCAGATTAAACAAGCCTTTCACATGGAATAGACAGAGGAACCATTCGTTACCTAGCATGCTTTCATCACCTCTGCTGGACTGAGAGAGAGAGGGTGGAGAGGTGAGAGAACAGCCTCGCAGTGCGTGATGACAGGGAGTTCAGAACATGTCGATAGCTATGTGCAAAACAAGCAGCAGGTAGTGCTTTAGAAATAGGATGAAACCATTGGAAGATTGTATTAATGGACATTAACGACTATTAGTATAATGTTGTAATGAGTATTTAACTCTTTGATTGATTTCCTTTGTTTTCAGGCACATGTTAAACGTAACATGGGAACACAACGACTTCTCGTTCAACCCTGAAGGGTACCTGATCAACCCAGCTATGGTCATCATCACCTTGGATCGGGAGAGACAGTGGGATAAGGTGAGACATTACACTTCATTATATTCCTCCCAATCAGTAAAACTAGGGTTGGTCTTTGTGTTATCTGACTACAAGTTAATAAGGCTATATAACCTGCTCATTACGAAAGAAAAAACTCTGGAAAATGTGTTATTAACAACACATGAATTACTGCCTCATTCACTGTGTATTTTCATGAACTCTCACTGACAGGTCTTGACTTGGGCATATTGTGGGCTGTTACGTTTCCTTTGCATCACCTGTTACAAAATGCAGACTGTCCACCTAATAGGCTAGCATTGGGCTCTAACTGCCTACTACTAATCACAGTGTCCTAACCGGCCACTATACCCGGTGTCTCTCCTTACCACAGTCCTAGTGTGATTACACGTCCGACTGATCTCCCTATAAACAGCAGCTATTCAAATGAGCCTGCCTAGCGTTCCACTTCCTCAGAGCCACCGACTCTTAGCGAACGGAACCTTGTCTCATATATTCATCCCACCTTCACAACACACCTTCCCTCACTTCATACCTTCTACCTGTAATACCCTTCTTCACCCCCCATGACGAGTCAATTTGAGACGTTCTGCAGCCTCAATTACCAGCAGGATTTATTGACTGTTGATATTGTCAGGAGGTTCCCAGTATGGAGTAGACACTAAAGGGAGGTGGAGGTTGGTTTTCTTCCTTAAATGCAGTCAGTGGTTGAATGGAGGTTGATGTGTGTCAGAGCATGTTGGGCCAAACCATATCTCTGGGTAAACAGCTCCGGGCCTTCTCCAGCTTATTATGTGCTATTGATGTTCTCTCAAGGTTGGTTCCTATTAATTTCAGGTATGTTATTGAAACTGAGGCCTATGCCTCTGTAATTGGAGGGTCTGACAGCGCGCTGTACTGAAGGCTCTCAGATGTGTGGTTGGTCAGAGAGAGAGAGAGTAGTAGTCTATTGACAACTTGTGCCAATGGAAAGGTCGCAATTAAAAATACAACAGAAAATGAATGAGCTGTAGCTGTTACAGTGTAGTGAGTCCACTTTGAGGTTGAGAAGTCAACAAGCTTACTGCTGGACGGGATCAAGACTCATCTTTATATTCTGTTACTGGAAATATCTGAGCTACTCACAAAAGTTACCTGAAGTGATACTTCAAAAGGATAACAAGAAAACATGCTCATTCATTGCAGATCAATGAGGCAAACGTACAATGAGTGTACAAAACATTAGGAACACCTGCTCTTTCCATGACATAGACTGACCAGGTGAATCCAGGTGAAAGCTATGATCCCTTATTGATGTCACTTGTTAAATTCACTTCAATCAGTGTAGATGAAGGGGAGGAGACAGGTTAAATACTACTTTTTTACCCTTGAGACAATTGAGACATGGATTGTGTATGTGTGCCATTCAGAGGGTGAACGGGCAAGACAAAATATTTAAGTGCCTTTGAACAGGGTATGATAGTAGGTGCCAGGCGCACCGGTTTGAGTGTGTCAAGAACTGCAACACTGATGGGTTTTTCACGCTGAACAGTTTCCCATCCAGCTAACTTGACACAACTGTGAGAAGCATTGGAGTCAACATGGGCCAGAATCCCTATGAAATGCTTCGACACCTTGTAAAGTCCATGCCCCAACGAATTGAGGCTCGAAGAAGAAGAGAAGGAAAAGAAGAGAAGAAGAAGAAGAAGAAGAAGGAGTAGAAGAGGAGGAGGAGAAGAAGAGGAGGAGGAGAAGAAGAGAAGAAGAGGATGAGAAGAAGAGAAGAAGAGGAGGATAAGAAGAAGGGAAGGAGAAGAAGAGAAGGAGAAGAAGTCTTTCTCTCTCCTTAATTTTATCCAGTCTGAGCCTTTCAGTTTGTTTCTGGATTTGACAACAGCTAATGGAGATCCTAATAAAATACCAAAAATACCAAATAATTAGGAACATTGCTCACTCCAAGCTCAGGCTATAGGTATTTGAGATCTTGGCTTCCTCTCTCATCTCCAATATGTTACAAAGGCAAACTGACAAGTCTGTTCTTTGACACAAACAAAGAGGTTTGGCTCTGTAAAGCCAGTAAAAAGAGTGAGGGGACACTTACGCTCTCTTTTACCATTGTGATCCATTGACAAGGCCCATAAACTGGGAGAAAGGATAACGAGGATTAATCAATAGTCCGGCAGTAGAGACAGGAATAACTAAGCATACCAGTAAAACAGAGGATATTCTAATAGTTGTATTTTTTTGTCATCTGACAATAATGACTGCAATAATCAGATAACTTACAGTATTAGTAGGAGAGATTACTATGAAGCAAAGGCATTTGTCAGTGGTACAGTTTGGCCTCCTGATAAAACGTTTAGGACAGCCAATCATTTTCCAAAGTAATCAGAATTATGCAGTCTTTGACTGCTGTAAAATAATGTATTTTTACTAATATGTAACTAGGCTAGTCAGTTAAGAACAAATTCTTATTTTCAATGACGGCCTACACCGGCCAAATTTGGACAACACTGAGCCAATTGTACACCACCCGATGGGACTCCCAAGTACAGCCGGTTGTGATACAGCCTGAATTTGAACAAGGGTGTCTGTAGTGACTCCTCTAGCACTGAGATGCAGTGCCTTAGACCGCTGTGCCACTCGGCAGCCGGGGTATGGCAAATATTATTACTGTTATTGTAAAGTTGTAACTTTCAATGCTCATTTTATTGCATCTTAGATGCCTCAGAGTTGGCCAAGCATCATTTTAGTGACCCCTGACATGAATTAAAGATGGCAGTGCAATCCATACATTCTAAAAGGGTATTGACCAGTATTCTGACATTGTAGAGGTAGTTGATTGAACACAAACATGTTGTTAAATGTTAATGTGAGCAATGAAATGGTTTTACCCTGCAGCCTTTTGTTGCTGATACTTGTGACCGCCAATATATTGACAGAAACATAAAAGTTGGTCAATATTCTCTATGTGCAAACACAGCAACAATGAATACAATTATCAACACAGTTCACAATCCATTTTAATGTAGCGCCGTAATAATTAGGTGGCATAAAAAACAATCAAGACAAAAACATTCTGGAGAGAATACTTATTCGACTCTTTGTTGAACCTTAAACAACTCTTAATTATGGAACTTCACTGATTAAAGACACCATTTGTGTGCCATTAAGATGATTAAATCCTCATCACTATGTAAAAGTTTACAACCTCATTCTCAACACATAAAACCATAGAGAACAATAATAGAAGTGTTACTGCTTTGGGCTCTGTGAAAGCCACAGTTGAATTACTGTGTGTGATCACTTTTTTTCTGAGTCACCGCAATGAAGCAGAGAAGTGCGGTTCAGCATACTGAACTACTTCATTACCACTGAGATGGACAACTGTGTTTGGTAATGGAGGAACAACAGATAAAGAGTTTGGTCCTCTGTGACCGGCTGATCCTCACAGCTTAAGTACAGATGTTCAGAGTGAGACTAGACATACTTCTCTAACTTAGTACAAGGAGACGTCACAGGTGGTGCAACTCCTCAGTGTGTGCCTCAGGATTGTTGAGGTCTATTTAAAATGGGCAAATATCTTGTCTTTCTGCATCCTGATATATATTTGATCAACTGCATGTTTTCCTAGTGGAAATAAGAGAATCCATCACTTAGCATTCAACAGGAAAATGTTTTTAGTTTTTTTCTATAATAAAATACACAGGAAATTTGATAACAAAAAATGCAGACCTGGAAATAACATTTCCTCGACTTAATCTATCCTGGCATTTCCCACACGGCTGCATGGAAATCAGACACAAATCTCTGAGTAGTTTGAGATGTGATTGTATTGCAGTTTTGAATACCGATAAGCTAAAGTGTGACTCACGCCTGTTATTTTCCCTTCTCTCTCTTCTCTTCCAGGTGGGGAACTATGAGATGGGGATCCTGCAGATGAGATACCCGGTGTGGCCTCGCTACGGCACCTATCTGGAGCCCGTATCAGATAACAGACACTTGACTGTGGCCACCCTGGAGGAACGTCCCTTTGTCATAGTGGAGGCTGTCGACCCCATGACTGGGACCTGTGTCAGCAACACTGTGCCCTGCCGCCGCCAGTCCAACAAGACAGAGACGTGAGTGGAACAATATTCCTTGAAACCTTTTGGTCTTCTCTGATATTAATGACGACAAACTTTTTCTGATGAGAAGAATGAAACAGAGCATAAAAGTGTAGTGTACTACTATGGTCATGTACATCCATTATCCTGTTTCACTAACCATTACTTGTTGTCAGTGGCTATTTTAGCATGTATGTCTTGGTGGGGCAAACTCCCCAAAACATTTTTAGATGCATGCCAGCAAAGCCACTACACAACACAAAACAACACTAAACAATACCTTAATTGCACTATAATGATGACAAACAGTGCCCACAAACTGTTCAAATCAAATCGAACACATGGTTAGTAGATGTTAATGCGAGTGTAGCAAAATAGTTCCAACAGTGCAGTAAAATCTAACAAGTAATCTAACAATTCCCAACAACTACATAATACACACAAATCTAACAAGTAATCTAACAATTCCCCCAACAACTACCTAATACACACAAATCTAAAGGAGTGAATGAGAATATGTACATATAAGTACAGTTGAAGTCGGAAGTTTACGTACACTTAGGTTGGAGTCATTAAAACTTGTTTTTCAACCACTCCACAAATTTCTTGTTAACAAACTATAGTTTTGGCAAGTCGGTTAGAACATCTACTTTGTACATGACACAAGTAATTTTTCCAACAGATTATTTCACTTATAATTCACTGTATCACAATTCCAGTGGGTCAGAAGTTTACATACACTAAGTTGAATGTGTCTTTATACAGCTTGGAAAATTCCAGAAAATGATGTCATGGCTTTAGAAGCGTCTGATAGGCTAATTGACATAATTTGAGTCAATTGGAGGTGTACCTGTGGATGTACCTTCAAACTCAGTGCCTCTTTTCTTGACATCATAGGAAAATCAAAAGAAATCAGCCAAGACCTCACAAAAGAAATTGTAGACCCCCACAAGTCTGGTTCATCCTTGGGAGCAATTTCCAAATGCCTGAAGGTACCACACTCATCTGTACAAACAATAGTACGTAAGTATAAACACCATGGGACCACGCAGCCGTCATACCGCTCAGGAAGGAGACGCATTCTGTCTCCTAGAGATGAATGTACTTTGTGTGAAAAGTGCAAATCAATCCCAGAACAACAGCAAAGGACCTTGTGAAGATGCTGGAGGAAACAGGTACAAACGTATCTATATCCACAGTAAAACGAGTCCTATATCGACATAACCTGAAAGGCCACTCAGTAAGGAAGAAACCACTGCTCCAAAACCGCCATAAAAAAGCCAGACAACGGTTTGCAACTGCACATGGGGACAAAGATTGTACTTTTTGGAGAAATGTCCTCTGGTCTGATGAAAAGAAAATAGAACTGTTTGTCCATAATGACCATCGTTATGTTTGGAGGAAAAAGGGGGAGGCTTGCAAGCCGAAGAACACCATTCCAACCGTGAAGCACGGGGGTGGCAGCATCATGTTGTGGGGGTGCTTGCTGCAGGAGGGACTGGTGCACTTCACAAAATAGATAGCATCATGAGGCAGGAAAATTATGTGGATATATTGAAGCAACATCTCAAGACATCAGTCAGGAAGTTAAAGCTTGGTTGTAAAATGGGTCTTCCAAATAGACAATGACCCCAAGCATACTTCCAAAGATGTGGCAAAATGGCTTAAGGACAACAAAGTCAAGGTATTGGAGCGCCCTCACAAAGCCCTGACCTCGATCCTATAGAAAATGTGTGGGCAGAACTGAAAAAGCCTGTGCGAGCAAGGAGGCCTACATACCTGACTCAGTTACAGTGAGGGAAAAAAGTATTTGATCCCCTGCTGGTTTTGTACGTTTGCCCACTGACAAAGAAATGATCAGTCTATAATTTTAATGGTAGGTTTATTTGAACAGTGAGAGACAGAATAACAACAAAAAAATCCAGAAAAACGCATGTGAAAAATGTTATGAATGGAATTGCATTTTAATGAGGGAAATAAGTATTTGACCCCTCTGCAAAACATGACTTAGTACTTGGTGGAAAAACCCTTGTTGGCAATCACAGAGGTCAGACGTTTCTTGTAGTTGGCCACCAGGTTAGCACACATCTCAGGAGGGATTTTGTCCCACTCCTCTATGCAGATCTTCTCCAAGTCATTAAGGTTTTGAGGCTGACGTTTGGCNCTTGCATGAAGCCCCAGGCCGAGGGAGATTGACAGTTCTTTTGTGTCTCTTCCATTTGCGAATAATCGCACCAACTGTTGTCACCTTCTCACCAAGCTGCTTGGCAATGGTCTTGTAGCCCATTCCAGCCTTGTGTAGGTCTACAATCTTGTCCCTGACATCCTTGGAGAGCTCTTTGGTCTTGGCCATGGTGGAGAGTTTGGAATCTGATTGATTGATTGCTTTTGTGGACAGGTGTCTTTTATACAGGTAACAAACTGAGATTAGGAGCACTCCCTTTAAGAGTGTGCTCCTAATCTCAGCTCGTTACCTGTATAAAAGACATCTGGGAGCCAGAACTCTTTCTGATTGAGAGGGGGTCAAATACTTATTTCCCTCATTAAAATGCAATTCCATTTATAACATTTTTCACATGCGTTTTTATGGATTTTTTTGTTGTTATTCTGTCTCTCACTGTTCAAATAAACCTACCATTAAAATTATAGACTGATAATTTCTTTGTCAGTGGGCAAACGTACAAAATCAGCAGGGGTTCAAATACTTTTTTCCCTCACTGTACACAATCAGGAGGAATGGGCCAAACTTCACCCAACTTATTGTGGGAAGCTTTTGGAAGGCTACCCAAAACATTTGACCCAAGTTAAACCATTTAAAGACAATGCTACCAAATACTAATTCAGTGTATGTAAACTTCTGACCCACTGGGAATGTGATGAAAGAAATAAAAGCTGAAATAAATCATTCTCTCTACTATTATTCTGACATGTCACATTCTTAAAATAAAGTGGTGATCCTAACTGACCTAAGACAGGGAATTTTTACTAGGATTAAATGTCAGGAATTGTGAAAAACTGAGTTTAAATGTATTTGGCTAAAGTGTATGTAAACTTCCGACTTCAACTGTATATGGATGAGCGATGGCCGAGCGGCATAGGCAAGGTGCAGTAGATGGTATATAAAATACAATATATACGTGTGATATGAGTAATGTAAGATATGTAAACATTATTAGTGCCATTATTTAAAGTGCCATTGTTTAAAGTGACTAGTGACCCATTTATTAAAGTGTCCAGTGATTGGGTCTCAATAAAGTATATACATGTGATATGAGTAATGTAAGATATGTAGACATTATTAAAGTGGCATTATTTAGAGTGGCATTAGGGCCTACATAAAGCTGTTCAGCACCATGGAGTGAATCCTTACCACTGCTACACCTAGCTATCAGCGGAGCTTTGTCTGGCAGCGAAACAGTTCATTCAGCCTCGTTTACTGCCTTTAAAAAAACATAGCTGATATGGCTGATTTGCTTAAAACAAAAATGTGGTTCTACTGACAATTGAGATGTACAAACTATGGCATAAGCGGACGACAAGCGGATAAGAGGCAGTCCGTAATTTAGATTAAGACAATAATGAGCGATCTAGGATGGGCGTTGTCAATATAACTATTTGTTCACCACTTTTGAAATGTACAGTGACAGCATTCAGAACATGGGTCATTCTTACAGTATTCTCCCTGTATAGCAAGTCAAAACCATAGGATAAATAAAGGGGGCACATAAGCAGACAACGAAAGCTCTTACGATATTCAATTATTACGTTTCTCTAAAACAGGCTATAGGCTACATGTGCATCACCAAGTCAGAACAGTAGGCAGTAAGTTATGATGGGTAAAGGGACCAAATTATTAGGGTGAGGCACATGGGCTACTAACAGATTACTACACAACATACACTTAGTATTACTTTCTTAGCTACAGTATACAGTGGGGCAAAAAAGTATTTAGTCAGCCACCAATTGTGCAAGTTCTCTCACTTAAAAAGATGAGAGAGGCCTGTAATTTTCATCATAGGTACACTTCAACTATGACAGACAAAATGAGGAAAAAAAAT
>QNTS01000318.1:85145-110145 GCA_003317085.1 Hucho hucho
TGACCAAATACTTATTTTCCACCATAATTTGCAAATAAATAAATTAAAAATCCTACAATGTGATTTTCTGGATTTCTTTTTCTCATTTCGTCTGTCATAGTTGAAGTGTACCTATGATGAAAATGACAGGCCTCTCATCTTTTTAAGTTGGAGAACTTGCACAATTGGTGGCTGACTAAATACTTTTTTGCCCCACTGTACATATCTCCCTGGCATATTACATAATTTATGCAGCAGCATACAAGACATTCTGGACTCAACGTCTTGTGCTGTGCTCACTTGAACAGGAAGATGAAGCGGCGATCTTTGTGGGCAGATTATGTCATCAATGTCTGTCATTCTCTGAATTCATGATGCTTTCAAGACCACTGGGAACTCTGGTTGAATCATGAAGTCAGTGATCTTCAGGTCAGAGCTCTAGAAAGAGGCCGGAGTTCCGAGTTGGATGACCGTTCAAAACGTATTTTCCCAGTCGGAGCTCGTTTTTTTCAGAGTTCCCAGTTCCCAGTTGTTTCAGAGTTCCCAGCATGACCAATGTATTCAACCTTTTCTGGCTCATGGCATGTGAATGTTTATCCTTTTAAGCTTGGAAAAGAGACCTTTAAACCCAGACTTGGACCACACACCCACTCCACTGAATAGCAGGCTAGTGATTGCTTTGCAATGCTTGCAGTTATCCACTGATATCTTCCAAACCACTCATTGTTGAATTTGCGATTTCCAACTTGTTGTGTAATGTTTATATCCAATGGCCGATGAGCACCAATACGTTTTATCTAAAAAAAATCTTCATATGACAAGGATTTGCCAGTAGTTTGTTGACGTAATTCATGATGATGACTGCTTGTCTAGCTTGCTAGCTAAGATTTTGAAAGTATGATGTTGACATGATCAGTCCAATCAAAGCTATGGTAGATATAACGTGATTTGACATCATTTTATCTGTGGCCAATGACCTTGAGCCTTCTTGGATGGGCACTTCTAATGTAACTATGGCAGCACCCAAGGGGGCTTGAATTTTTGAGCTCTCCCTGTAGATTTTGCGGTAACGTAGTGTCCCCATGAGTGACAGAACACTTACCCAATCACGGCGCAAAATCACCAACTCCTACGCTCCGTATTTTCAGCTGGCTGCCCCACCACCACAGAAAGCACTGAGCTAGGCTGAAACACCTGCATTCTGGAGCTGCCTTACTCAAGAAATCAAAAAAGAGACCATGTTTGTAAGCAGCTTTATTAAGTATTTTTTTTTTATTGTTTGCAAACTGATATGTGACACATATTAATCCCAAAATAACATGCAAAACAGGCAACACATTTTTTAGCTAAACAGGTGGGGCTCAAATCAGGTGGGGCTCTCCCCCACCTTCCCTGAATGACGGGTTGCCACTACTTGTTGAACCTAAACTGAGCTAAGAACTACCACAGACACCATATTAATGATACCATACTAACCCATTGGTGTTACAATCCCACATACGTTCCCACATGTAGAACATGCTGTGGTTGATTCGTTTGGACTGTAACTTGAAGAGTGCCATTAGGTGGGAATAGGACGAACAGTCTCTTCCCCTACCATTAGCCCAGCCATGAGTCCTTATCATACAATGGGGTGAGATCTTCATTAAAGCAGACAGCCAGAGTGCGACATCCCAGTAATCACAGTGTGACCCAAAAAGGGAAATATATGTGCTGCTTGCTGGGATATCAATTAGATGGGCCGATTAGGCTGCCTCATCAATCCTGGACACCTAGAGACTGATAGTGATGTTCATTAGTGAATGGATATGGGGAAAGGAAACATTATCCATTACTGACAATGGTTGTTAATGAGAAGAGGGGATGAGCTCAATTCAGTGAAAATCTGCTTGGGAAGCAGACCAGATCTTTTTTTAGCTTGCACTGACCAAAACACCCCATTATTATAATCTGCATAGTTCTGGTGTGTTTTGTCTTGACTTACATTGCAGTTTGCCATGTTGAACAAGGAAACATTTTCCTTGAGTTCATATGGGAGAAATTGGATAAACCATGTAAGCAACTAAATGATGCAGTTAGTGGGTTGAGATAGAGGCCCAGTGATTGATAGTGGTAAAACACCAACAGCCATGCCACTAAAGACCAGCCCTGGGGGCTGATGCTAATAATGGACCCCTGTGCTGTGGTGTTTTTTTATCCTGGCCGCCAGTCCTATTTCCTGGCCGGCAGGACAGGGAGCTAGAGGACCTGGCATTCTCATTTATTAAGGGCCATCAGTGGCCTCTCTCAGAAACCGCTTCCATGCCCCAAGACTCCCGCTGAGGCCTGTATCGCCCATAACTCACACCTACACGACTCGTCCGAGCTGGGCGCCAGCGCCACGAGCCATCCGTCAGGCGGGAGTATTTCTGGGCCCTCTGTTCCAATCCCTCAAGCCCTCAGCAGACGAGAGAAACAAGGAAGCCTGCGTACCGGACCATCTGTGCGGCTTTGCGTGGAGACACGCTTATTCCTCCTTGACGAGACGAAACAAACAGTCACTCCGTTCGCTCTGCTCCACTGTGGTCAGACTGATACAACTCCTTCTTATGTGTCAGGTTGTCCAGAGAGACAAGTCCTATTCTTCTGTAAGCTCTTTGTAACGTTTTTCACTTCACTTGCTTGGTACAGACCCATACAGTGACCACACACGTCAGCGCATTAGCTTCTTGCCATTGCTGGTGATCCCTAGGTGAACAGCAGTGTGGACGTTAGACGATGATGTCATCATACAACAATTTTGCCTAATGAGAGTGAGATGATAATAGGTTGATTTGATTAAAGCTGAGACTGGGTTCAGCAGTGGGTGAGCCCCCCCGAGCCACACATTGGCAGGAACAACACACAGCACCGTGGTCCAATTAAGTTTGTTTCAAAGGTGAATGTTTCAAGGGATTTCTGCTGGATATAGGGACCCAAAACAACTGTGCCTTTGGATTTCCTTCAGACAACAAGCAGATTATTATTATTTATTGCCTTACCTCCCTAACATACTGCATTTGCACACACTGTACATAGATTTTTCTATTGTGTTATTGACTGTAAGTTTGTTTATCCCATGTGTTGTTTTTGTCGCACTGCTTTGCTCTATCTTGGTCAGGTCGCAGTTGTAAATGAGAACTTGTTCTCAACTGGCCTACCTGGTTAAATAAAGGTTAAATAAAATTAAATAAAAAATACCCATTTACACCAAAAATTGTTTTTGTGGTGACAACACACACACATTTGTAGCAGACACACAAACATGTAAACACACACACCACATGCACACAAAAACACACACCACAAACACAACACATATTCTCTTATATTCCCAAACAATCAGCAGCCCACTTAACCTCCCAACGGTGATCCCTGGCAGCTGGTGAGACAGGGGATGTTGGGACCTGTCTATTTACTCTGCGAAGTCTCACACCACCCGTTCGTTTACTCCAAACACTTCATTTGTTTCCTTTTGTTTATGGCTGCAGCTCTGCTCCTCCATCGGCTGTCTGCGCGTCTCATTGCCCCTCGCCCTCCTCATCTTCCCTGTGTCTGAGGGCTGAGGGCACACTCCATTAGTCTGAAGGTCTGAGGGAGGTTAAGGGTGATGTGTCATTAGTGCTCTCTGCATCTCATCATGGTTCACTTGGTCCCCCACACCGCCCCTCCCTATGTGCCACTGTCAGTGAGCTATGGAATGAGCCCCTCCTCTTTCTGACTGTCTGTTTTCTCCTTTGCTCTATACTGGAGGTTTTTAACATCCTCGAACTGCTGCAATATCAACGTGGTCCCTTGAAAAAGTCAAATATGTCAACGGTGTGCGCCTCCAAGAGACATTGTGTACCCCTAAGAGACGTTGGGCACCCCCAAGAGTCAATGTTTATTTTGAACCCTCTTCAAGTCTCCAACACACCGTTAATGACGTCACTATGTTTTCCACTCACATATTCCAACAACGCTCCCATAATCCAGTTAGTATGAAACTGGTGTACATTTTCCTAATCACGTTCTTGGTAATCCTGTTGATAATTTAGAGGAATGGATTATACCAGCGTCAGCTTCCTCCACTTGATATGCACAGCTAGTGCTGTCCATTTAGTTCCCCTGGATTCTCTCTCTCTCTCTCTCTCTCTCTCTCTGTAGATCGTTACAGTGGTTGTGTGTACAGGTAGAGCTACTTTGTCAGGGTCATTCCAGCTGCTCCACCACATGTAGTGGGCCACATGCTGGTGTACACTTCGTTACCATGGTTTAGCATAAGTATGTGTGTGTTGCATTAAGGTTTAGGTCAAATCGTTTCGGCCAGGGTAGGGAACGGGGGAGGGAGAGAGAGAGAAAAAGAGACAGAGCAATGCCTGAAGAGGAAGTGCAGTGAGGGAAAAAAGTATTTGATCCCCTTCTGATTTTCTACGTTTGCCCACTGACAAAGAAATGATCAGTCTATAATTTTAATGGTAGATTTATTTGAACAGTGAGAGACAGAATAACAACAAAAAAATCCAGAAAAACGCATGTGAAAAATGTTATAAATGGAATTGCATTTTAATGAGGGAAATAAGTATTTGACCCCCTCTCAATCAGAAAGATTTCTGGCTCCCAGGCGTCTTTTATACAGGTAACGAGCTGTGATTAGGAGCACACTCTTAAAGGGAGTGCTCCTAATCTCATTTTGTTACCTGTATAAAAGACACCTGTCCACAGAAGCAATCAATCAATCAGATTCCAAACTCTCCACCATGGCCAAGACCAAAGAGCTCTCCAAGGATGTCAGGGACAAGATTGTAGACCTACACAAGGCTGGAATGGGCTACAAGACCATCGCCAAGCAGCTTGGTGAGAAGGTGACAACAGTTGGTGCGATTATTCGCAAATGGAAGAAACACAAAAGAACTGTCAATCTCCCTCAGCCTGGGGCTCCATGCAAGATCTCACCTCGTGGAGTTGCAATGATCATGAGAACGGTGAGGAATCAGCCCAGAACTACACGGGANATGTGTGCTAACCTGGTGGCCAACTGCAAGAAACGTCTGACCTCTGTGATTGCCAACAAGGGTTTTGTCACCAAGTACTAAGTCATGTTTTTCAGAGGGGTCAAATACTTATTTCCCTCATTAAAATGCAATTCCATTTCTAACATTTTTCACATGCGTTTTTCAGGATTTTTTTGTTGTTATTCTGTCTCTCACTCTTCAAATAAACCTACCATTAAAATTATAGACTGATCATTTCTTTGTCAGTGGGCAAACTTACAAAATCAGCAGGGGATCAAATAATTTTTTCCCTCACTGTATTGCTTTAAGCCCCAAAGACATTGGTAATGGGGCAAGGTCTACAGGATTGAATATGTAGGCTGGTTATCTGCCATGGACGAGCCCGCCATTAGCCAGGCAGCAAATAATCCAGCATTGTGTTTCACTCCTGCCTTTGTTTGTTTGTGATTAATTTGTGTCAGATTTGTTTTGGTCAGCGCCGGCTGTCCGTCCATCTGTCGCAGCCATGACATAATGCGCAGGCCTGTGGAGCCGCCCAGTCCCAGTGCCTTCAGTTCTCCCTGCAACCCCACTCCTGACGTCAGCTCTTGGGCACACATCAAGGAGACCTTTTTATGCCATTCTGTTTCTCTCTGTCACTCTCCCTCCTCCACCTTCTTCTGGTATGTTTCTTCCTCCTCCACTCCTTTAGGAAATCATGCTAATGTCATGTTTGCCATTTAAGCTGAAGCCTCTTGGTCTATTGCTCCAGGAGCATGAAGTTAACGATGGGCTTTTATGAAACGAGAATAGATGTGTTTACAACAATGTTATTACTGTTTGTAACCTGATGGGTGGAATTGGTGCATCGATTGAAAATGATTGAAAATGGCCACATTAGCTGAGTTCCTAATTCATCCCCATGCATTATCGAATCATTATGACATGCCATTGGTCACTCATCTCTTCCATTCACATCCAATCCATGTACACGAGCTCTGTAGTCATTATTCAATAAGAGCATGAATCAGGTGAAGACTTGTGAATATCCTCAAAAATGCTCAGCCAATAACATTTCTCCACCGATTAATAACCCTGGATGAGCGACAAATGGCCACCTTTATATTAATGAATTCACACCTGTCTGTCTCAATCAATAACAAGCTTCAATGGTAACAAACAAACCAATATTCATATACAGAAAACTGATAGCCGTGAGCAGAGTAATTACATTTCACAACAATATTTTTGTTGTCTGCATTCTTGATTCAATCATAGCTGTTCCTTTCAGATCTAGGAAAGAATTGGACTGCCTTTCTATTGGCCTTAACACTAGAAAACCCTGGCTTGGAGGGAACCCCTTCAAGCCAAAACAAGTTATTTTGACTCCAACATTCTAACGGTCCAATAAATATCAAATCAAATCATTTTTTATTTTATTTTAGTTGTAGACCTTACAATGAAATGCTTACTTACAAGCCCTTAACCAACAATGCAGTTTTAAGAAAAATAACTTAAAACTTATTCGGGATCGGTGTCCCGTCCATGGGACGGTTGAGCTAACGTAGGCTAATGCGATTAGCATGAGGTTGTAAATAACAAGAACATTTCCCAGGACATAGACATATCTGATATTGGCAGAAAGCTTAAATTCGTGTTAATCAAACTGCACTGTCCAATTTACAGTAGCTATTACAGTGAAAGAATATCATGCTATTGTTTGAGGAGAGTGCCCAATTTTGAACATGAAAAGTTATTAATAAACAAATTAGGCACATTTGGGCAGTTTTGACACAACATTTTGAACAGAAATGCAATGGTTCATTGGATTAGTCTAAAACGTTGTACATACACTGCTGACATCTAGTGGCCAAAATCTAAATTGCACCTGAGCTGGAATAATACATTATGGCCTTTCTCTTGCATTTAAAATGTTTTTTCTTTGAATTATCTTTTACCAGATCTATTGTGTTATATTATCCTACATTCCTTTCACATTTACATAAACTTCAAAGTGTTTCCTTTGAAATGGTTCCAAGAATATGCATATCCTTGCTTCAGGGCCTGAGGTCAGGCAGTTAGATTTGGGTACGTCATTTTAGGAGAAAATTGAAAAAAAGGGGTGGATCCTTAAGAGGTTTTAAGTAAAAATAGATAAGTAAAAAATTAAAAGCAGCAGTAAAATAACAGTAGCGAGGCTATATACAGGGGGTACCGGTACAGAGTCAATGTGTGGGGGCACAGGTTAGTCGAGGTAATTGAGGTAATATGTACATGTAGGTAGAGTTAAAGTGACTATGCATAGATAATTAACAGAGAGTAGCAGCAGCATAAAAGGGGGGGGGGCAATTCAAATAGTCTGTGGAGCCATTTGATTAGCTGTTCAGGAGTCGTATGGCTTGGGGGTAGAAGCTGTTAAGAAGCCTTTTGGACCTAGACTTGGCGCTTCGGTACCACTTGCCGTGCGGTAGCAGAGAGAACAGTCTATGACTAGGGTGGCTGGCCTCTGTAGTGCCTTGCGGTCGGAGGCTGAGCAGTTGCCATACCAGGCAGTGATGCAACCAGTCAAGATGATATTTTCAGTCTCCTGAGGGGGAATAGGCTTTGTTGTGCCCTCTTCACGACTGTCTTGGTGTGTTTGGACCATGATAGTTTGTTGGTGATGTGGACACCAAGGAACTTGAAGCTCTCAACCTGCTCCAATACAGCCCCGTCGATGAGAACTGGGGCGTGCTCAGTCCTCCTTTTCCTGTGGTCCACGATCAGCTCTTTTGTCTTGCTGACGTTGAGGGAGAAGTTGCACCACACTGCCAGGTCTCTGACTTCCTCCCTGTAGGCTGTCTCATATTAATCGTTGATCAGCCCTACCACAGTCGTGTCATCTGCAAACTTAATGATGGTGTTGGATTCGTGCGCGACTGAATTAAATAATGTGTACATGTTCAAATGTCCTTTGAAAGAAATTAAAATGCCATGTGTCTCTAGATCACCTTCAAATGCAAATTGCCATTAAATCAGAAGAGAAACATAATGGGGATGTATTCCAATCTGCTTTATCATGCTCTAAGGACCTGCAAATTCTCGTGCTGCGAATAATGTGGTAATAAATCAAATCAAATCACATCACATTTTATTGGTCACATACACATGGTTAGCAGATGTTAACGCGAGTGTAGCGAAATGCTTGTGCTTCTAGTTTCGACCGTTCAGTAATATCTAACAAGTAATCTAACAATTTCACAACTACCTTATACACACAAGTGTAAAGGAATGATTAAGAATATGTACATATAAATATATGGATGAGCGATGGCCGAATGGCATAGGCAAGATGCAGTAGATGGTATAGAGTAAACATTATATAAAGTGACATTGTTTAAGTGTCTAGTGATACATTTATTACATCCAATTATTAATTATTAAAGTGGCTAGAGATTGAGTCTGTATGTTGGCAGCAGCCACTCAATGTTAGTGATGGCTGTTTAACAGTCGGGCCCAGCTTTGATGCACCTGTACTGACCTCGCTTTCTGGATGATAGCGGGGTGAACAGGCAGTGGCTCGGGTGGTTGTTGGCTGAGAACGCACCCTTGTGGGATCAGCGGGGTGGAGATGTTGTTTCCTACCCTCACCACCTGGGGGCGGCCCGTCAGAAAGTCCAGGACCCAGTTGCACAGGGCGGGGTCGAGACCCAGGGTCCCGAGCTTAATGACAGGTTTGGAGGGTAATATGGTGTTAAATGCTGAGCTGTAATCGATGAACAGCATTCTTACATAGGTATTCCTCTTGTCCAGATGGGTTAGGGCAGTGTGCAGTGTGATTGCGATTGTGTCGTCTGTGGACCTATTGGAGCGGTAAGCAAATTGGAGTGGTTCTAGGGTGTCAGGTAGGATGGAGGTGATATGATCCTTGACTAGTCTCTCAAAGCACTTCATGATGACGGAAGTGAGTGCTACGGGGCGATAGTCGTTTAGCTCAGTTACCTTAGCTTTCTTGGGAACAGGAACAATGGTGGTCTTCTTGAATCATGACTGGGATAGGGATTGATTGAATATGTCTGTAAACACACCAGCCAGCTGGTCTGCGCATGCTCTGAGGACGCGGCTAGGGATGCCGTCTGGGCCGGCAGCCTTGCAAGGGTTAACACATTTAAATGTTTTACTCACGTTGGCTGCGGTGAAGGAGAGCCCGCAGGTTTTGGTAGCGGGCCGTGTCAGTGGCACTGTATTGTCCTCAAAGCGAGCAAAGAAGTTGTTTAGTTTGTCTGGGAGCAAGACATCGATATCGGCGACGGGGCTGGTTTTCTTTTTGTAGTCCGTGATTGACTGTAGACCCTGCCACATACGTCTCGTGTCTGAGCCATTGAATTGCGACTCTACTTTGTCTCTATACTGACGCTTAGCTTGTTTGATTGCCTTGCGGAGGGAATAGCTACACTGTTTGTATTCGGTCATGTTTCCGGTCGCCTTGCCATGATTTAAAGCAGTGGTTCGCGCTTTCAGTTTTGTGCGAATGCTGACATCAATCCACGGTTTCTGGTTGGGGAAGGTTTTAATAGTCACCGTGGGTACCATATCACCGATGCACTTGCTAATGAACTCGCTCACCGAATCAGCGTATGCATCAATGTTGTTGTCTGATGCTATCCGTAACATTTCCCAGTCCACGTGATCGAAGCAATCTTGAAGCGTGGGATCAAATTGGTCGGACCAGTGTTGAACAGACCTGAGGACGGACGTTTCCTGTTTTAGTTTCTGTCTATAGGCTGGGAGCAACAAAATGGAGTCGTGGTCAGGTTTGCTGAAAGGAGGGCGAGGGAGGGCTTTGTATGCGTTGCGGAAATTAGAGTAGCAATGATCCAGGGTTTTGCCAGCCCGGGTCACGCTTTCGATTTGCTGATAAAATTTAGGGAGCCTTGTTTTCAGATTAGCCTTGTTAAAATCCCCAGCTACAATAAATGCAGCCTCAGGATATGTGGTTTCCAGATGACATAGAGTCCAATGAAGTTCTTTCAGGGCCGTTGAGGTGTCTGCTTGGGGCTGGATATATGCGACTGTGATTATAATTGAAGAGAATTCTCTTGGAAGATAACGCGGTCGGCATTTGATTGTAAGGAATTCTATGTCAGTTGAACAAAAGGACTTGAGTTCCTGTATGTTGTTATGATCACACCACGACTCGTTAATCATAAGGCATACACCCCCGCCCTTCTTCTTACCAGAGAGTTGTTTGTTTCTGTCGGCACGATGCGTGAAGAAACCGGGTGGCTGTACCGACTCTGATAACGTATCCGAAGTGAGCCATATTTCCGTGAAACAAAGAATGTTACAATCTCTGATGTCTCTTTGGAAGGCAACCCTTGCTCGAATTTCGTCTACCTTGTTGTCAAGAGACTGGACATTGGCGAGTAGTATACTCGGGAGTGGTCATCGATGTGCCCGTCTACGGAGCCTGACAAGAAGACCGCTCCGTCTGCCCCTTCTGCGGCTGCGGCGCCGTTGTTTTGGGTCGCATACTGGGATCCGATCCATTGTCCTGGGTGGTGGTCAAAACAGAGGATCCGCTTCGGGAAAGTCGTATTCCTGGTCGTAATGTTGGTAAGTTGACAATGCTCTTATATCCAATAGTTCCTCCCGGCTGTATGTAATAAGACTTAAGATTTCCTGGGGTAACAGTGTAAGAAATAATACGTAAAAAAAACAAAATACTGCATAGTTTCCGAAGAACGCGAAGCGAGCCGTCCTTCTCTGTCAGCGCCAAGGTCTTAATATTAGGTACATTTTAGGTAAATATTAGGTAAGACTTAAATATAATTTTTTTTTTACATTTCTGAGGACCTTCAAGACAAGGTCAAATGTATATTTTGTGAACCTCAATGGAATATTCTGTTAAACCTAAAAATATGCTATGAATGTTTTAAAAACTGACTTATTTGGAAATTGTGCAACACTGTGAAACATTGTGGGAATGTTTTTTGCATCCTGTGTGAATATCACAAGAATATTCTTGCAACATTCCCAACAACTCCCATAACTTAATTAAATGTTCTGGGAACCTATAAAGAACTTAGACCAGGTGTTCTGTCAACCTTCTTACAACATTATAGGAATGTGCTGTGTAACCTAACTTAAACATTGTATGCATGTTATCACAACTGAGCATACTTTGTATTTTTTTTATCCTAAAGAAACATAGAATTATCTGCACAACTGGGAACATATCTTTTCAGATGTCCCCACAATGTTCCCACCAGACTGTTCCCACAACCTAAAAAACATTCTGAGAACGTTTAAAGAAGAGATTAAATGTGTTCTAGGAATGTTCTTGCAACATCAGGTAAATGTTTTATACAAACATTCTTGAATCATCAGCACGACTGGACAGTTTTTGTCTTATGAGAACATTTGCTGCAACCTAATGAATGTTCTGGTAACTTTCACAGAACCAATTTTGGTTTGCTGGGTTAGCTCTTCTAGTGTTAACCCAGATCACAGTACTTTTCTAGTGTATTATTTTGTCTTCTGTCTCCCCAGTATTGTAGGTCATACTGAGCCCTACACCAAACTGTGCTGTAAGGGTTTCTGCATAGACATCCTGAAGAAGCTGTCCCGCACCACCAAATTCTCATACGACCTCTACCTGGTCACCAACGGGAAGCACGGCAAGCTGGTCAGAGGCAGTTGGAACGGCATGATCGGAGAGGTAAGGAGATGATGGTTATTCTAACAAGCATTATAATTAGACGCCTGCTAAAAAAATAGCATATTAAATGCATTAGATTTAGCCAATAAAATTGAAGGATAATACAACACTTTTATTTCCGTTAATATAGACATACCCAAAAGTAATTATTTTTCATGAAATGGCCATAAACAATAACTTGTAATGCTGCATAGTTCTAGAAAGGTCTGGCACTCACCTTTCTGGTAAAAATGTGTTAGAAATTGCTGAGGTGTACTCGATTTTGAGGACAAGCTCAGGTATATAGTACAAATATTATTAAAATATTAAAAAAAATATATGATTTTTTTTTCCTATTCATCAAAAGTGGGGGAATAGGGCTTGAAATGACTCAAATGCTTTATAAATATAGTAACAATCAAATTATAAATGACTTACTATAAGATTTCACATTTCCTATAACTGTAAAATAAATTTGATCAATTTAGCCCCATTTCATATAACTGATGACATTTTCTGCCTCCTCGGAGCTCAGAGACACCATTCAAAAGTGGTCATGTTTCAATTCTTGACATTGGTGATTTAGGTTTATGTTTATCAGACCTCATGATAAGACCCAGATGCAGACAGTTCGAAGTAACAAAAGTTTATTACAAAAACAGGGGGCAGTTAAACGATAGGTCAAGGGCAGGCAGAGGTCAGTAATCTAGAGCAGAGTCCAAAAGGTACAGAACGGCAGGCAGGCTCAGGGTCAGGGCAGGCAGAATGGTCAAAACCGGGAAAACAAGAAAACAGGGACTAGAGCGAAAACGCAGTACGGGAAAACGCTGGTAGGCTTGACGAGACAAGACGAACTGGCAACAGACAAGCAGAGAACACAGGCATAAATACACATAATGGGGCAAATGGGCGACACCTGGAGGGGGGTGGAGACAAGCACAAAGACAGGTGAAACAGATCAGGGTGTGACAATGTTGTCACTGAGTTCAGATAAACATTAAAAAGAAAAAAAAATGGATAAAGATGAATTAATTGCCCTTAATAAAAACAAATAGGAATTATGGTCCAAATCCAAATAATGGGAAACTAGACTAGAGTGTAGGGTTGCAACATTTCAATACATTCCCTGGTTTTCCCGAAGTCCCATTGGTGTATTTTCAGAATCAGGAGGGCATAAGCAGGGAATCTGGAATCCTCCAACTATAATTTCTAGAAAACCAGGGCAGTTTTCCAGAAGGAAGTTGTTGAAAGTTCATTCTTCTTGCTGAGTTTGAGGTTACAACATTAGTTTTCAGGAAGCTATTGTTCTCACTGGGGCATTGGCCACAGTAGCACCGGTAATGGCTGACACAATGCCAGGCAGAGTGCCTGGACTGTAAACCCACTGGCGAGTCCATCAGCATGTTAAACATTACAGTTGTGTAAGGGAAAACGTCAGTAGAGGTTATTAAGAGGAGATATCATACTGCTGGGAAGGGAGGGAGGATCTGCCAGGGGTAGAACAACAGGACTGACTCTGACTAGACTAGCAACAACCTTTATATAGGGTTATTAGCTTCACAACCACTGGTATGACGCAGTTTCTCTGGATCTCCGCAGGGTCTATGCAGCTGCATGCCCATCGAATCAATGATAGGCTTTCTGTGGTGCCAGGGTTTAGCTTTGCTTTAGCTAATGGATAAATGTTTATTGGTAGGTCTATTTGGTCATCATTTTCTCATGTTAAGCTTAACATTTCACAAACTATACACGGAGTCACGAAGCTATACACAGAGTCACGAAGCTATACACGGAGTCGCGAAGCTATACACGGAGTCACGAAGCTATACACGGAGTCACGAAGCCATACACGGAGTCACTAAGCTATACAAGGAGTCACGAAGCTGTAATATTTAGACTGCTGTCTCATGGCAATAATGTAATTACAGATGGAAATTCAACCATTGCAGATTGTAAAATAAATATTCGATGCAACAGCATACTAATCAGCTACCAATAGATTTTTTTGAAATAAACAACTGTCCTGTATAGGCTACCTTAACCTGTAAATAATGCAGTCAATCCACCCTGAAAACACTAGCTTACTAGGGATTGTTTCATTATGCAGTTTACTATCTATAGCTCTAAACTGTATTTAGCTGCTATTTATAAACTTTTAAAAAATTACATCAAATTGCCTAACTATAGGAAAAACGTTGTCGGGTTAAATTCAGTCACTCTTTATTGTTGAACTCAGCGGGTTTTGTCTGGCAAATAGCCTACACAAATGGGCTGCAATATTCAAGGTAAATTTAATTAAATAAATTACATTTACCTCAATTCTGACCTGAACCTGGTGTCCTGAAGTCCTGTAAATGGTTTCATCACAGCCTGTTGGTCCAGGTCACGGGCCCGACTGTTTTTCTATACTGAGAATTGCCAACCCAGACAGTCTTTCCTGAGACTGTCAGGAAAAACAGCTGCACACAATTTAAACTTAGTCTTGAACAATGCAGGCCAAGATATACCCGAGATGAGGGACTCTTGATATTGTTAAACGCCGATTCACCATTACGAACAAAATTGCAAACAGCTTTTTTTGTTCAAGCCCTCAAGAGCTATTGTCTGCTAAAGAAGATAATCTGTTGGCATCTGCCAATTTATTGACTGTCCTGTATCCAGACGACCTGTCCCCAGAGCTTCCTATACAGTTCATCTCTTTCCGTAACATCTTGAGGCCGGCAATTAAGGAGAATGAGGGGCTCAATTAAAGATGTTACAAAATTGGCACAACTCCCTTCTGCCCTGTTTCCTTGATGTTGCTACGGCAATCAAGCTGTTTTTACCATCTCTGTAACTGTCGCTTCTGCAGAGAGATTGTTTTCTAAACTAAAACTCATAAAGAACCATAGAAGCATTAGACTCTCGGTCTGATATGTGTTTTTGAACACCTGAGTAAGCATCACTCATTGCACTGGCGCTGCCGTAGCCTTGACCACAGCATTTGTTCACTGAAATCCCCTTATACTTTTAGTTTATTACATTTTTTTCACTTTTTCAGTCACATTCCTGAAAAATTTAAAAGATCAATGACAGGCGCATGGACCCCCAGAGCTCGTGGGGCCCCCAGACCTCGTGGGCCCCCTGCCTTGCAGGGGTTTCTTGTATGCCAGTGTTCACAATGCCAAATTGCTGCTGGTAACGCTTTGTCAGCCGGAGCCAGGGGCTTACGTAACAGGTATTAGGTCTATGCTATATGCAGCAATATCTAATGGATTAGGTATTAGGATTGATATTGCATGATGGATGACATTGCATGAATGGGTGGGTAGATGCCATGGGCTGTTATCTGCATCTGTCTGGATGGGTTGTGTAGTATATCAGGGATAATACTGTACACACTGTATATCACCTACAGGGATTTAAGTCTTGTATATCAACGTTGATAGATAAAATGAATCAAACAGGTCAACAATCCCTAATCCCACCTACTACAGTGTTTGATTTATTACAGATCATTGAACATTTAGACTGTAGACTTTCTATGTCATAAAAATGTCCTCTTCCGTTCTCCCTAGGTGGTATACAAGCGGGCGGACATGGCCATTGGCTCGCTGACGATAAACGAAGAGCGCTCAGAAATTATCGACTTCTCCGTGCCGTTTGTGGAGACGGGGATCAGTGTGATGGTCGCCAGGAGCAATGGGACCGTCTCACCCTCTGCCTTTCTTGGTGAGCATGTTAAACCTGCTCATGTAAACAAACAAAACTTTTTTCTACAGAGATAACAAATGACAAAAAAGCTTGTTTTACCATCTGCAAACAGAGATGACAAATGGTACTTTCTCTGGACAGAGTTTAGAACTCACAACTGAATTTATCGTACAGCAAGCTGCCTCACGCAACAGAAACAGGAGATAGGCTTTTTCTCCTATGAGTGGTTCCGGCTCGCAAAAGCCAAGGCTTGTTCAAGGCTACGCTACTTACTTTATTACTTCATAAAGAGCATCCCTTTCAGAAGCTGCTGACAGTGTGCTACTATGGTAATACAATACCACGTTGTCCTTGCCATTATCTAGCATGCAGCTGTCAGAGGACATGGTTTCAACGATTGCCAGAAAGATGTTCTGATTCTTCTATAGGTGTTCTGATTCCTCTCTCCCTCCTCCTCTGTAGAGCCCTACAGTCCGGCGGTGTGGGTGATGATGTTTGTGATGTGCTTAACGGTGGTAGCTGTCACAGTGTTTATCTTTGAGTACTGCAGCCCTGTGGGGTACAACCGGAGTCTGGTGAGCGCCAAGGGTGAGTGTCAGCTCCGACCACCTTTCCCTCTACCTCTACCCTCCCGTATCAGCAAAGGTAGAAAGTCACTGAAAAGTAGGTTGAAAGAACTCTATATCATATCACAGAAAATATTAAATTACATTGAAATGGAATGCAAACGCATGTTAGATACGCCCTCTCTGAATCCCTTCTGTCTTTACCACAACCACCATCCTGTCTTCTCCAGATCCCGGAGGCCCCACCTTCACTATTGGAAAGTCTGTGTGGCTGCTGTGGGGCATCGTCTTCAACAACTCTGTTCCAATTGAGAACCCCAAGGGCACCACCAGCAAGGTCATGGTCCTGGTATGGGCCTTCTTTGCTGTCATCTTCCTGGCCTCCTACACTGCCAACCTGGCAGCCTTCATGATCCAGGAGCAATACACTGACACAGTCTCTGGACTGAGTGACAAAAAGGTAGGAGGATTCATCAGTCATTGGTGATTCTGTCTGTGTTCAGTCAGGAAAGAATTATGGACATACTGTAGTGTTTGATGTTAGGCTTAGGCAAAATATAGAGTGGCCTATTTTTGATGAGCAAACAGTGCCTGGCTGCGAACGGTTTGAGAGAATACAAATAACGACGAGCAGAGCCTCAATGTCATGACTGTGACTTTTTCCACTCATACAAAAAAACATAATAGGATTCCCAGCGTCTGTGGTGAAATTAAATTAGATCCCTGAAGTCTTTAGGTATGATGTCTGTGAAAATCCCCTGGATTGTATTACACCAATGGATTTGCCGAGCTGCCAGTGATTATATATTCTAGTATTAACTTATGCATATTTGTGTGGCCTGTGGAGGTGCTCTACACCAGTATTGACAAGGAAATCCATGTTAAACCTTCAATGCTAGAAATGATTTGTAGACTCTCTGCTTTAAGGCACTGAGGGATTAGATAAGCATTTGAGGGAAAAGACCAAGCTGTCCACTGTTCATTAGAATTCTGTGAACTCATTTAACATTCTTCCCACACAATCCATTAGCTCTACTTTGTGAAAAAAAGACGAGAATCCATAAAGTGTCTTTTGACAGTGAGTCTACAGATCAAAACCAGGGCAGAAGCTCAGAGAGAACAGACAGACTGGACACTGCAGGTGGAACATTTAAATGGAGCTGTATGATCTCTAAAAAGAGACGTTCTCTGAAAGTGTTTCAAACAAGAGGCTTGTGCGGAATACAAACTGGTTAAAGGACAGTAGCTGATGTTGATGTAGTGACGGATGATTGTTTCTCCTCCTGGGACTGTTCACTTCAGAGGCATGGAGTCATGCATGGACAAGACCTTGCCATTTCCCCAGAGTGACATCACATACAGACAGGCACCTCCCTCTTTAGACCCTGTCTGTGCTAGTCTCTCCTTTCTGTACAAGCTGTCAGATGTTAACAGATTTTGTAAGAATCCTAGACACTTAACTTTGGCCAGCTAGACTCAAGCTCTATGGGTCAACCATCATTCATGCTTTTAGTCATGGTTTTCACTGCTTCCCAACAGGCATTTACAACACAGAGCACTGTATGACATCCTGTGCCTGGGGGCACTATCACACTGCTACAGCATTCCCTCATTCACATAGCAGCAGCGTAACCTTGGTCTGTTGGGTGAGATGAGGAACAGGCTGAGTATCCTAATGCAGCCAGTGTACAGGATACAGGACAAATGGGAACGAGGACAACACTCTGTCATCTCTCCAGCTTCTCCACCAGACAGCAGTGAGACGTGGGATGCATAAGACTGGCACCAAGGGTCTCATTAATTCATGTGAAATGGCTCCGAGGACATTTCTCTCATTCTGACAAGCCAAGGCTACTAGGAATTATCTCTCACTGAAGTATTTGCATTAATGAACAAGTACAATTTATTTCCAGTATATTGCACAGTCAGGGTATTTAAATGAACATGGTCCACTCTGCATCAAAGGGGCATGGCAAAATAAGGAGAAAATAGGAGTTTTTATTACAGTCAAGGGGGAAGAAGTAATTTTCTAATTCTCTGGAAAGTATGGCCTGGACTTAATTTCTGTTCATTGTGCCCTCTAATCATCGAATTGAGAGAGGAATTATAGAGAGGGTAACCTTAGCTGACCACTTAATTGAGTGAACAGCACTTGAGGGTACAGGCAGATATCAAAGAGACAGTGGTATAGTGTAGGCAAGGACAAGGTGATCAGTGTCATTGTGTTAGTTTCTTTGAGGTTTATATTCACTCTTCTGGGTTTGCTTGGCATATCATACACTCTTAGAAATAAAGTGCTATCTAGAACCTAAAAGGGTTGAGACATCGGATCTTAGGAGAGGGTGGAAGAAAAGAATGTCAAATGTTATTACTTAATATGCAAGTACGTCAATGTATTTGATATAAAAAAAAAATGGATTTAATGAATGTATTCTTCCTAGACATGTTGGGTATCCTGTTCAACATGTTTCTTGTTCATGTATTTATAATTCAACCTTTACGTTTCCCAAACAGTTCCAGAAGCCACAGGAGCAGTATCCACCATTTCGTTTTGGTACGGTCCCAAATGGAAGCACAGAGAGGAACATCCGGAGCAACTACCCTGAGATGCATGCCCACATGGTCAAATACAACCAGAAGGGTGTGGAGGACGCCCTCAACAGCCTCAAATCAGGGTAACACTCTGTAAATAATCATTATACACAGTCAGTCGCAGAAAACAGACATCAGCTTAACACATTCTAAAATGTCAAAGAAAATATTTATGTTTGATGAAATTATAATTCATTAGATAAGTTATTAAATGGTAATTAAATAGTCATTAAAAATACATTTGTCTATCATTGCATTTTCCCACAAGATAAATCCCTATTGTTATTATCTATAGGAAACTGGATGCCTTCATCTATGACGCTGCTGTGCTGAACTACATGGCGGGTAAAGACGAGGGCTGTAAGCTGGTGACCATCGGCAGTGGGAAGGTCTTTGCCACCACTGGCTATGGCATCGCCTTGCAGAAGGAGTCCCGATGGAAACGTCCCATAGACCTGGCCCTGCTCCAGTTCCTAGCTGATGGTAAATTACAATGAACCCCGTGGGGAGTGGGAGGGGCGGCTAACTGTAAGTCTTAGCTGTACTTATCCTTTTAGGTCCCAAATACTCCCAAATTTGCTAAACTGGTAAACTGCCCATTAATGTTAAAAAATGCGTAACTCACACAAGTAAGCTAGTACAGGCCCGCAGAGCCTCAAGATTAGAAAAAACAAAACTTTAATGAAAATACTGGCGTACATTGCACCATGGATCACTCAGAGGTACTGTACCATAGGGTTTTGACTGTGATCCAGGGAACAACAAGTGGAAAATGCTGAGTCAGGGTGTGTCGAGGGGAGTGATGAGGGTATGAGATTGGCATTGACACACAATGACAACAATCTGCGCAAGAGTGTTTTAATGAACACCTTCAAGCCTCTCTGTGTTCTGTTCTTCCCGCTCGCTGCAGGTGACACACAGAAGCTGCAGACGGTGTGGCTCACAGGGATCTGTCGTAACGAGAAGAAGGAGGTGATGAGCAGTAAGCTGGACATAGACAACATGGCGGGCGTCTTCTACATGCTGCTGGTGGCCATGGGGCTCAGTCTCCTGGTGTTCAGCTGGGAACATCTGCTCTACTGGAAGCTGAGACACTCAGTACGCAAGTCTGAACGCCTCGACTTCCTGCTTGCCATCAGCAGGGTATGTGTGGCTGACCCTTCTTCCGAGCGACAGGGGTGGAAAGGGTACATAGGCCTAATGTATAGGGATGTACACACTGAGGCATGTCTTAGATTGCGAAGGCCTTTGGTTCTGCAGAGAGAATGTGGTCCAATCACCATGGGAAAGTTGATCTGTTAATCTAAGGTACAAAACCGTTTTTATAGTAATGAATTCCATAAAGAAATGACATACAGTGTAAGCAACAATTCAATGCAAGCAGCAACAACGGCATAATTTTGCAAAGTCTAAGAAACCATAAAATGTGTTTTTCCTCTTTTCACAAACACAGCAGAAATAATTTTCTACTTCCTGACCATAAAGTTCTGTCTTTCTTAGATTTTTGCCTCACAGTAATGCTTGGGAAATATTGGTAATGCATTAAGTCAAAGCTGTACATGATCAGGATATTTCAAGGGCACTAAAATAAAAATTATACAAAATTAAAATGAGTAAAAAGCCATAAAATGACTTTATGGAGACCGTGCAATACTGTTACGGTCCTGATCCGTCTGAAATTGAATTTAAATAGGCCCATTAACAATCCATCTCAGTGTTGACAGTGGTGAGGTTAGATTAAGCATTCTAGACTGAGACCCAATTTGAAAGTAAAATAAAGCCGGCACAATAAAAATTGGAAAACTAATTTAGCAAGTGCATGGTCAGCTGCTGCCTATTCATTTACTGACTTGCACAGTTTTTTGTGTGTTTAACACCGACCTGAATGCATACACGCTTTCAAAACAAAACAAATTGTCGATAAACTATTTTGGACAATCCTGAATCTAATTTGGCTTTCACACTTCTCTGTGTAATTGTCTTCACTTCATTGGTCTGACAGGTTATTAGAAATTGTATTTGCTCAAAGTTAATGTTATCAACACAAGCAGTAATGTTTTCTAAAGTCATGATTAGAAACAATGGCCAAAGATAATTAACACCTGTGGGATTTAATCTTGTCAAACTTCATGTAGGGTGATAAACTTGGATCTGTTCCAAAACCTGACAAGGCTTTTTGATGGATGCTAATCTCCTCCTCCTCTGTCTCTGCAGGGAATCTACAGCTGCTTCAACGGCGTGGAGGACTCTGACCGCAACGGAAACCTGCAGAACCCTGACGTCACCACCAACTACAGCCAGGCCAACATGCTGAAGATGCTGCAGACAGCCAAGGACATCGTGACCTCGACCAGAGTGGAGAACTCCCTGGACAATGCCACCAAGACCATAGAGAACTGGAGCCGGCGCGGAGCCGACAATGTGCGGGTTGGCCTGCCGCCTCGGGTGGCAACCACTATAGACATGGGCCACAGCCGCCTGCCCTACATCTCCAGCATCACGGACAACCACTCGCCCTACCCCCAGAGGGCGCTCGCTTCCACCTTCCCCATCCACTACTCGGACAGCGCCACCCAGCCCCTACTGGACAAATCCAGGGTGGTGACACGGCCTACCCCGCTCCGCTACACCCTTCCGGCCCGTGGCAGCCACCATTTCTATGAGAGGACCCTACCCATCTCAAGCCTCAGCAGCCCCCACATCGCCATGAGGGACCCTGTTCCCCCCAGCACCTCCAGTCACAACCCATACCCCCACCACAGCAGCAGGCTGTATGTGGAGAGCCAGCCCCGGCACCCCACCTCCCCTTTTGTCCCCTACAGAGAGTTTCAGGTGCCTGACATCTATGTGGAACACCACAAGGGGCCCCTGGGACGGAAGTTCAGCTACCCCCCTGACCACATGGGCAGGAAGAAGAGGTCCCACAGCTACGTGTTTTCTGAGGCCCAAGACACCAGGGGGAGGAACGACTATGATGAGCCAACCTCCTGTCTGGCTGAGCTGAGGGCCAACCACCTCCTGAACAACCACGCCCCTTCTGCATCAACCATGGCCTGCATGGGGGGCCACTACCCCAGCGGCAGCGCCAGCTGCAACTCCTGCATGAAGCCCTACCTGGAGCCTGAAATGGAGGATGTGCCCTTGCTGGGGAAGGACAAGGTCAACCGCCGGGCCTCTTTTCTCAAGGCCACCTGGAGCAGTGACAGGATCCGCCAGCTGGGCGAGAAGCCCTCCACCTCCACTATGCCTGACCTGTTCCCCCGCGTAGTGGTGGCCAACCCCAAGCCCCACAAGCTGTACGGCAGCCAGGGGAACAACCTGTGCTACCCCCTGGCCGCTGAGCCTGCCTACCTAGACCCGGCCCATATGCGTTCCTACCCCTACAAGCAGCAGAAGCTCAAGTGCTCCCAGTCCACCCGGCTGCCATCCTACAGGGAGGCTATCCTGCAGAATGCAGCCGCTTTGCGGCGCTCCTCCTCCACCGTGGTGCACAGACACTACTCCACCTACCTGAACTCCTACACAGACCTGCCTGTATACGTGGGGCCGCTGCCCCAGGGGCCCAGGCAGTTCTACGACAAGGACATGTGCCACTTGTTCCCCTGTGCAAGCCACTGCCCTGAAAACAATGCCCTGGTGCCCCGTATGGGGGACCGGCAGGTAATGTATCAGAACAATATGTTTGGGGGCTACGAGGGTGCGGTGGGGCGGTCGCGGGAGGAGCCCCCCCTGCCCGGGTCTGGGAGCAGGGATCGGAGGCAGGTCCTGGTGGCCAGAAGAGTCAACAGTCCCTATGTGCCAAAGCCCTGGGGCAGGGTATCCAGTCTGGAGTCTGAGGTCTGAGCCCCAAGCCCCTCCCCCTCCATACCTTCAGGCTAATGGACTATCCCTCCCTCTGGGGAGGGGAAAGCCTACCTGGGGGCTGACCCCTCAGCCTTTGGTTTAGGCAAAAACAAATGAATTAGCTACCAATATGGATGACTTGAGAGTTTACTCAGTGCAATAATATCCTTGGCTGACGGAAGTAGAGGACATTGAAAGGCTGTTACTGCTGGGACTTTGTCAAGTAAACATTAAGCGATAAGAAAAGAAAAGACAATGTTGAATAGTATTTAATACCTTCAAATTTAACCTGTTGATTGTTATTTAAAATATTTTTAAACGCTGTCTTGCTGTGAGAGAGAGAGAGACCTGGATGACAATACACTGTAGCCACTCACTCAGTTTAGACACATTTTACTTTTCTCTTCAATCATTTCGGTATCCTTCCATTCAAATTTTGACACATATAAAAAGAGAATAATACTTTTGTTATTAAACCACAGAAATGTCTTCCACGACCTTTGTATGTCCAGGAGCTCTAGGGAAAGCTGTCTGTTCAAGGCTTTTTGGCTCCGGTGGTCACTGATGTAATTTGACTTGGATTTTAAAAGGGAAAAATTGGAATTATCGTCTGTATTTCCATTGTTACTCTACTCTTTAATAAATGACAAGGCCACCTCAAGGCCCTTTTGGAATTGTCTATATTTTCCTTTTCTGAGTTAAACTCCACATATGGTCTGTAATGCCAGCAGTATGGAATAACAGGTCAGGTCCCAGGACTCTAGATGTTTGTGTCTGCTTCAGTTCATTAAGTGGGCCACCTCTGTTGACTCATCCAGAAAGGTCACTGGATATCAGATCCACTAGACAGTGCTGTGTTCAGTTCACATGCCAGCAATAGGGCAGACAAGTCAACTACAGCTCCTTAAAAGACAAGAACACGTTTGTATTTTACTAACATCTGACATAATCTGTTCAGAAACTGTGATATGTCATCAATCTATCAAATCACTGTATGAGTATTCTACTGAACATTGTAAATACATTTTAAAAAGATGAAGGGGAATAGAAACATGTTCAGTTAGGAAACAAGACGCACGTACACACACACACACACACACACACACACACACACACACACACACACACACACACACACAGGCTTCAAAGGGTGGTGTTCATCAACACCTCACTTTACTTACTTACCAATGACTAGGGGGAGCTTTGGCACACCACACCCATCATTGTCCACACTGGGCCTTACCTGAAAACAGACAGGGATGGACAACTGGCCCCCCGATCAATTTCCAAAAATACACTGAGTGTACAAAACATTAAGAACAACTTCCTAATATTGAGTTTCCCTCAGAACAGCCTGAATTTGTCAGGGCATGGACTACAAGGTGTCAAAAGAGTTTCACAGGGATGCAGGCCCATGTTGACTCCAATGCTTCCCACAGTTGTGTCAAGTTGGTTGGATGTTCTTTGGGTGGTGGTCATTCTTGATACACACTGTTGAGCGTGAAAAATCCAGCAGCGTTGCAGTTCTTGACACAGCCAAACCGGTGCGCCTGGCACCTACTACCATACCCTGTTCAAAGGCACTTCAATCCCTTGTCTTGCCCATTCATTTACACACACACACATACAATTGTCTGAAGTTTACATACACTTAGGTTGGAGTCATTAAAACCCGTTTTTCAACCACTCCACAAATTTCTTGTTAACAAACTATAGTTTTGGCAAGTTGGTTAGGACATCTACTTTGTGTATGACATAAGTCATTTTGCCAACAATTGTTTACAGACAGATTATTTCACTTATAACTCACTGTATCACAATTCCAGTGGGTCAGAAGTTGACATACACTAAGTTGACTGTGCCTTTAAACAGCTTGGAAAATTCCAGAAAATTATGTCATGGCTTTAGAAGCTTCTGATAGGCTAATTGACATTATTTTAGTCAATTGGAGGTGTACCTGTGGATGTATTTCAAGGCCTACCTTCAAACTCTGTGCCTCTTTGCTTGACATCATGGGAAAATCAAAAGAAATCAGCCAAGACCTCAGACCTCCACAAGTCTGGTTCATCCTTGGGTGCAATTTCCAAACACCTGAAGGTACCACGTTCATCTGTACAAACAATAGTACGCAATTATAAACATCATGGGACCACGCAGCCATCATACCGCACAGGAAGGAGACGCGTTCTGTCTCCTAGAGATGAACGTACTTTGGTGCGAAAGTGCAAATCAACCCCAGAACAACAGCAAAGGACCTTGTGAAGATGCTGGAGGAAACAGGTACAAAAGTATCTATATCCACAGTAAAACAAGTCCTATATCGACATAAACCGAAAGGCCGCTCAGCAAGGAAGAAGCCACTGCTCCAAAACAACCATAAAAAAGCCAGACTACAGTTTGCAACTGCACATGGGGACAAAGATCGTACTTTTTGGAGAAATGTCCTCTGGTCTGATGAAACAAAAATAGCACCGTTTGGCCATAATGACCATCGTTATGTTTGGAGGAAAAAGGGGGATGCTTGCAAGCCAAAGAACACCATCCCAACCGTGAAGCACAGGGGTGGCCGCATCATGTTGTGGGGGTGCTTTGCTGCAGGAGGGACTGGTGCACCTCACAAAATAGATGGCATCATGAGGAAGGACAATTATGTGGAT
>QNTS01000318.1:134813-206332 GCA_003317085.1 Hucho hucho
GGGGGAGAGAGGATTGGGTGGGGGGAGAGAGGATGGGGAGTGGGGAGAGAGGATGGGGAGTGGGGAGAGAGGATTGGGTGGGGTGGGGAGATGGCACACTGAGACTAATTAGATATGACATCCAAAGCCTGCTATCAATTTATACCCCACACACAGACTGACCTAGAGGAAGGGCAAGGTAGGAGGAAAAAAAACATACACCTTGTTGATGTCACGAGCCACAACTGCAGAACCACTTTCAACATTTGAAGAAAGCCATGGCTGTGGAAATTAACATTGACCCTCTATTACTGTATGTTTGAAAGAGTTATGTACAGTAAGTTGAGGATGACTTAGACAGAGTAGGCCTTAAAGGAGAATTTTCCTTTTTTACAACCAAATCTCTATTTTTGATGTAAATGGCATGTTATGGAAGGGTCCAGACACTTTTCTTTTGCGATTTCACTTGATTTTGAAAAACGTACCCCAAGCAGCGATTCACTTCCTCATCCTCGTTGTGCAGTACGGGGGCTCTGAAAAAACAAGAACAATGGCTCCAAAAATGCCCCACTAAGCTCTCAGTACAGGGATGCAGGTCTTTAGAAGTTGTACACATTACATTTTGTAATTCGGAACTTTATCCGCAACTTTTTCATTTTCTTCCATTTTTTTCCCCACACCAGATACAAATTTATACATAAGAAAAACAATTTACAGACACACACAAACAATGACTACTATTATCTGCCCAGACCTGCATACTCACAACCCCATCCCTAGTGCCTGCATTATTGTTTGCCTGAAATTGTATCAATGTGTTTTTCTCGGTTGCCCATGCTATTTCAATATTTACATAATAAATCATTTGATTTTTCCATTGTATTAACGATGGCGGATTGATATCCAAGTTTTTAGTATACGTTTTTTCAAGATGAGTTATATTCCATTTGGTTGCGACTCAAGTGATAACTCTCCATCCATCCTAGCAGCAGGCTTCACTGAGAATGGAACAGCTGGATAAAGGAAACAGCTTGAGTAGCACAAAACGGAATATAACATTGCTGATAAAGTTCGGAATGACACAATTTAATGTGTACAACATCTAAAGACCTGCATCACTATACTGAAGGCGTTTCCGATTCTAAAAGGACGTATTTGGGTGTTTTTGGAGCATTTGTTCATGCTTTTTCAGAGTACTGCACAATGTACTGCACAACGAGGATGAGGAAGTGAATCGATGGTTGGTGTAAGTTTTTCAAAAACAAGCAAAATCCCTTAACTTCTTTTAGATTTGGTTGAAAAAAGCAAACTTCTCCTGTAACAACACCTTGCTGAATGCAATTAAGGCTGGCCATTATATACTGAAGTGGGTTGAGTTATATTGAACACTGGCCTGTTTTATGAGGCCCCCGTGTCACCAATGCTCTCACATTTCAACAGGACATCACAGGGAAGTGCTTTGGGGGAAAGTAAATGAAGGGGGTTCCTGCGATTGGTCATAGGCAGATATCACTGTGGCAACAGCTTAACAATGAATTTAGACTTTCAGCCATTTACTATACCTAACAATGGGAAGGCGATGTCCCCAAGGGAACGCAATTAAGATCCTCTCAACACTGAACCCCCTCTTCCCTAACCCCCACCTCTCCTCCCTGTAAAGAGGGTAGTAAACACAGCAATATACCTTTACCGATTGAGGAATGTGGATGGTATTTCACTGTGCCTGCCTCACTATATAGAGTAATAAACCCCAACATTCAGTAGTAAATCCTAACATTCGAATGCCCATTTTCCGTGTATAAAACCGCTTTTTTGGAGAAAATATTAGACCTTTAAAACATGTTCTATATGTTCTGTGAAGTGTATTTCAATGAGGGTTGTTGTTGCCTCCTGTGCTCCTCGATAAGAGGATGAAGATGAAGAATGACCTTGACCCGTACCCCCTCCCCACTCTGCTCTCTATCTCTCTCCCCCCTCTCTGCTTCTTCTCTCTCTGGCTTAATGACAGTGACGACGCAGGAGTTCTTTGTGGGCTTTTTGCCCTGCACCTCCCTGGCTGCAGAACACTGTGTGACTGCAGACTGCTGCGTGATAGTGTCACTGCACATCTGCCCAACTGGCCATACCTCCAGCTTGGTAGAGGAGAAGGAGGAGGAGGAAGAGGAGGAGGGACGTGGCCGATACGGGAGAGGGACAGATGGCTTCAGAGGAATGGGCAGGGGTACAGTATGTCGTCAATTCATTTGCAATGGAACCCAAATCCCAACTGGTGCCTCCATAAAATTTCAAAGACGAAGGAACAGATTGAACCCTGGGCCTGTATGGAAATCCTGAAATTAGGGTATAATTGGGAGTGAGGAGGTACAAATCCATTGCAGCATAAAGACTGCTTCCTATTTTGTACTGCAACTACATTGCATTTGTACTGTATGCATCATGATCAACCCTCACCTTATCTTACCTAATTTAATCATATAGGGCTGAGATAGCATAATAGTAATGAACGATTCACCAAAATGTCAGTGCAAGTTCAGTGCAGAAACATGGTAATTAACTGCAATGTCCATAATCCATTGCACCTGTTCCTTCCAGCCATGGAGAGAGGCGTATACACACAGACCATATGAGACTGCATGACAGCGGAATGACACAAAGACAAGGGATTACATTTCAAATTTAGCAGACGATCTTGTGCAGAGCGACTTACAGGAGCATTTATGGTTAAGTGTCTTGCTCAAGGTTAGATTGTCAGATTTTTCACCTAGTCAGCTCAGGGATTTGAACCAGCGACCTTTCGGTTTAATCAAATAAAATCGTATTTGTCACATGCGCCAAATACAACAGGTGTAGTCCTTACAGTGAAATGCTTACTTACAAGCCCTTAACCAACAAGTCCGTTTTAAGAAAAACAAGTGTGAAGAAAGTATGTACTAAAATAAACTGAAGTAAAAAAAAATTAAGAAGAAAATAGAAAAATAACAAATAATTAAAGAGCAACAATAAAATAACAGTAACGAGGCTATATTCTAGTTGAAACACATTCTAGTTGATACACACCCTAGTTGATACACACTGTAGTTGAAACACATTCTAGTTGAAACACATTCTAGTTGACACACACTCTAGTTGAAACACATTCTAGTTGATACACACTCTAGTTGATACACACTGTAGTTGAAACACATTCTAGTTGAAACACATTCTAGTTGATACACACTCTAGTTGATACACACTGTAGTTGAAACACATTCTAGTTGAAACACATTCTAGTTGACACACTAGTTGAAACACATTCTAGTTGATACACACTGTAGTTGAAACACATTCTAGTTGATACACACTCTAGTTGAAACACATTCTAGTTGATACACACTCGAGTTGAAACACATTCTAGTTGATACACACTCTAGTTGATACACACTGTAGTTGAAACACATTCTAGTTGAAACACATTCTAGTTGACACACACTCTAGTTGAAACACATTCTAGTTGATACACACTCTAGTTGAAACACATTCTAGCTGATACACACTAGTTTATACACACTAGTAGAAACACACTCTAGTTGAAACACATTCTAGTTGATACACACTGTAGTTGAAACTCATTCTAGTTAATACACACTCGAGTTGAAACATTCTAGTTGAAACACATTCTAGTTGAAACACATTCTAGTTGATACACACTCTAGTTGAAGCACATTCTAGTTGACACACACTCTAGTTGATACACATTCTAGTTGACACACACTCTAGTTGAAACACACTCTAGTTGAAACACATTCTAGTTGATACACACTAGTTTATACACACTAGTAGAAACACACTAGTTGATACACACTCTAGTTGAAACACATTCTAGTTGATACACACTCTAGTTTATACACACTAGTAGAAACACACTCTAGTTGATACACAGTCTAGTTGATACACACTCTAGTTGATACACACTCTAGTTGATACACATTCTAGTTGATACACATTCTAGTTTATACACACTAGTTGAAACACATTCTAGTTGATACACACTCTAGTTTATACACACTGTAGTTGATACACATTCTAGTTGATACACACTCTAGTTGATACACACTGTAGTTGATACACACTGTGTTGATTCACACTGTAGTTTATTCACACTGTAGTTGATACACACTGTAGTTGATTCACACTCTAGTTGATACACACTGTAGTTGATTCACACTGTAGTTGAGTCACACTCTAGTTGATACACACTGTAGTTGATTCACAATGTAGTTGATACACACTCTAGTTGATACACACTCCAGTTGACAAAGCGACAAATTGTCAGTGTGTAAGTGACAGAGACAGGGACAGGGACAGGGACAGGGACAGAGACAGAGACAGAGACAGAGACAGGACGAGGACAAAGACACTGACATGGACAGGAGAGGTGACAGTGACCAAAGCTGCTGCCTGGCTACCGCGCGTCTCTCTCAAGTCCCTCTGCGGCTGTTTCAGCATCATCACTCTACGGGGCTTAAGCTGCCATCAGCGGCAGACATTTTACATTCCGCTGGCGTATCCTAATGAGAGGCGTGGAGCTGACTGTCTGACACTGTCGGACCGCATCAATCCAAACTTTGTCTCTTAATCCTCTCCTGCCAGGCGCACGCTAGCCTCCCTCCCTCCTCCTGCTGACGGTCAGAGCCCTTGGGAACGGGGAGGGATGGTCGACGGGTGGGTACACACACTCACACTTACTCAATCACATCCACACACTCACATACTTACACAATCACACATACACACAGAGTTTAAATCACAGTTTTTGTGTGTGTTGTACTCAACATTTTACAAGGTGTCAGTCAGACGAGCTAGCTAGCCCAGGGGTCCATGGACTGCATCCTGTCTGAGAACCTTTGGACTGCTAGTCTCAGATCACTCATTCATGCCAATTACCCACCCAGCCCACACACAGATGTAGCACGCCTGTCATATTACCACCCATGACCTTCTCCATATCTGGGGAATGTGATCAAGCACGGGTGTCTGTGGGAAATGTGATCACATAGACTCAATGCTGTCTAGAAGTTGAGTGATGGCCCATTTAAATGTTCAGGTATGAAATATCCCTATACCTTCCCCCATACTGATTACCTACATGGGAGAGGTAGCTTATAAATAATGAGAGAGCAGGGTATTGAGAGAATGCATGATTAGCAACTGCCACTGTCATCCTCAAAGAGACTGTGTAGTACTGTGGTAATTAACACAATTAACCTTGCCATGGGTTTGCCTACAGGTGTGTCAGAGGCAGTGAATGTTTCAGTCCCTGTGCTGCGCTGCTGTTGAGCCAAGACGTGTATAGGGACTGTAACTAACATGACATGTAAGAAACAGAAGAAACCAGGCTCTGGACCCATGCTGCAATGTGTCTGGTGTGTGTGAATGTGGGGGGAGGGGGGTGGACTGCTGCACTCTGCCCCATCTGCTATGCAGCACACATTGCGGCGGTGCGATGGTGGCGGTGGCGGCTCCCCAGGCCAGTGATGGATGACGAGGCAGGGCTCAAACAGCTCTGGGCACTGATAGAGAGAGAGAGCCTTATCGCCCAGATCAAATTCACACACCTCCACCCCCTCTTACCAGCAGCCACCCCCTCCTCCTATCATCTAAAATCTATTATCAGTTTTTTTGGAGGGAGAGGACCGCACTCCCTGTAAGGAGCCAGTCAATTGGTCAAATGTCTAAACCAAAACCACAGCAGTTTGTGGTCAGCAATGGCTTAGGAGTTTAATAAGGGTTTAAGATAAACCTTTATTCTAAAGAAAATATTGATGCAATCAGACAGTAACTAAGACTCCCATACAAATCATCTAAGCATTACGTCGTCACATGGGGTCGCCAAGATAAACCGATTTAAAACCATTTTAAAAACATTAAAAACACATTGGGGTAAATCCGTGACATCCGAGAATTATATTGAAATAATATGGGTTTGCCAGTGTCTGCGGATTGATAACTGACTGTTTGCACACTGTCCCAAGGACACTCCTGACACTGTAGCGGGAGTAAACAGCAGCCAGCCAGCGAGACAACCCCGTCCATGGTGTTTGCTCACTCACTGTGATCCTCAGCGAGAAACCCTTGTGAATCCTGGGTAAATACGGCAGATTGAGAGCACGGTCCGGGCTGAGGCTGGGCCGCCATGCTTTCAACATGGAGCTATGCAAACACGCAACAAGACAGAGAGTAAGGTTCCGTGTAGCAGGCCTACAGTATGACTGCATGTCTGCATCCTGACTGGGAACTTTCCTAGTGCTACCCCACCTAAACACTGACGTCCATGTGACTGATAGCCAACCAGACAGATCACCCTCTACTAGGACACCCCTGAGTGGACACTGTCAGTGTTGTACTGTAGGGGCGAAGAAAGGGTAAGAGGTGTGTATGGAGTGGAGAAACCCATGTCATGTCACAGGCGATTTCATGCCATTGAGGTGTCAAGCCCTCCCCCAGTAGACAGCAGTGAGATAGGAGACAGCAGACAGGATTAACCTGTTCTAGCCACCTGTGTCCTGAATCCTGAACGGGTGTAATGGTACATAAAGATACCATCATGTGGTCTGTCTGTCACTCAGACAGAACACGCTTTCTACTTTAAATTTTCCTTAACATCAGATATTCCTCTATATGCAGTATTCCAGGCATGGATTAAACATCCCTTTGAAACTCTCTACACCCCAGCATGAGTTAAGCTATTCACACATTTTGGTATTCTATCTATAGTCTGTTACGATGCTGCTTTTGAGGAACCAGTACAGACGGAATGAATATTGAGTATTGGGACAGTAGGCTGATAAAGTTGATTGATGATGAACAGCTGAAGGGTAAGGCAGATCACACAGACTCCTTAACATCCCTAAAATGTAAACAATATAGACTTAAGGAAATAGTATTTGTGTTCCACTGTGAGTCCTGTAATGGTCATAAATCAACCATTGAAATGTTTTCCAGACAGTGGCTCCTCTAGAATATTCAACCAGTGCTGGCTTCCTACCTATCGATGGAGAGAGAAAAGGGGTGAGCAATTTAAAAACAATTTAAGACAAGTAGCTGGAGAGGAGAGGTAATTTAGTTGGAACCTATTATCCCTACTATCGATGCCTGTCTATTCCCTTCCCGATGCTAGCCAATAAGAGCTTTTCACCACGCAGGGCTTGGCCATCGTCCCTGAAACACTTCTTCCAGTGTGACTTGAATCTCCCCCACAGACGTCCATTAAACCCACAGACTGCTGAGGCTCAAATACATGATACATACCTGCATGCCATGAAAAATATATTACTCTACTAATGGATATCTACTTTAGCAATTAAACTGTCTATTCCTGATAACCTATGGCCAGAATAACAAGTGTAGCATTTAGAGAAGAAGGGGACCTTCTAGCCTCCAGCACCCTCTTGTTAGAATAAGGGGACCTTCTATCCAACTGCTACTACTGCTTTCTCTGCAATGTCGGTTTGGGCACCTCTCCTAATACAACACCTAGAATAAGCCTATCTAGCCTGGCATTGCCAGGTTGATCACATCCTCTCTTCCCCCAGGGTGTGGAGGAGAGAGAACAAAGGATAGTGGAAGGAGGACAGAAGGTGTCCACTGATAAGGAGCAGGTGGTAACCTCCTCTGTGACTCAGGGCTGCAGCAGTTCCAGTAGCAGAGAGCCCTGCCTCATGCTTCCCCCTGCCTCATGCTTCCCTTTGCCTCATGCTTCCCCTTGCCTCATGCTTCCTCATGCTACCTACCTGGCACCCCGAATCATGCACCTGCCTGCTGCTCTCTATCAAAGCTGGTTAATACAGCAGATACATGATCAATTGGCTCCTCTCCCACATCAATAACATCATGATCAAAGACTACAGCACAAAATGAAGTTCAGTGATAAAGATTGTGTTGTGGATGAAAACACAGTGGAATCAGTGCACAGAAAAGAGTACTGTATGGTCAGCACAGCGGAATAGACATGGTCAATCAGCATGGATCAGGAGATCAGTTTGAGCCAGCCAGTCGAACAATCACTAACGCAGATCACATAATGAGTAGTGGCAAATACAGACAACTCTTCTGTAGGCCTATTGCATGTGTCTGAGGATGAGTCATTCTATTGTTAACTGAGCCAGCCAAGGTATTGGGAATGGTCAACTTTCTAACTAACCACGTGTCACTGGCCCTGTGCTGGGGGAGTACTGATGAGGCCAACCAGGTCAGCGAAAAATCCTAATTTGATCCAATTAAAGCAGTGCAGTCAATTTCAGTAACACCCCATACCCTCTTCCTTCCCCTCTTCCCCTCTCCATCCAAACATGGTATAAATCATGAAGACATTAAATAAGCTGTGAATAAATTAATTTCCAATTACAGCTCTACCAGCAAACACACACCCACATACAGTGCCTTCAGAAAGTATTCCCACTTTGTTGTGTTACAAAATGGGATTAAAATTGATTTAATTGTATCTACACAAAATTCCAACATTTGTAAAAAAATATATATATATATATACAGTATGAAAGAAGACAAATATATCTTCATTAGATAAGAATTCAACCCCCTGAGTCAATACATGCTACAATCACCTTTGGCAGCGATTACAGCTTTGAGTCTTTCTGGGTAAGTCTTTAAGAGCTTTCCACAGCTGGATTGTGTTATTTTCAAAATGTCAAATTGGTTGTTGATCATTGCTAGACAACCATTTAAAAGTCTTGTCATAGATTTTCAAGCAGATTTAAGTAAGACTGTAAATCGGCCACTCAGAAACATCCACCGTCTTCTTGGTAAGCAACTCCTGTGTAGATTTGTCCTTGTGTTTTAGGTTATTCTTCTGCTGAAAAGTGAATTCATCTCCCAGTGTCTGGTGGAAAGCAGACTGAAGCAGATTTTCCCTCTAGGACTTTACAAGCATACCCACATTATGCAGCCACCACTATGCTTGAAAATATTGAGATTGGTACTCAGTAACATGTTGTATTGGATTTGCCCCAAACATAAAGCTTTATATTCAGGACAAAAACATAATTGCTTTGCCACCTTTTTTGCAGTATTACTTTAGTGCCTTGTTCTGGAATATTCTTTTTCTGTACAGGCTTCCTTCTTTTCACTCTGTCAATTAGGTTAGTATTGCAGAGTAACTACACTGTTGTTGATCCATCCTCAGTTTTCTCCTATCACAGCCATTAAACTGTTTTAAAGTCACCATTGGCCTTGTGGTGAAATCCCTGAGCGTTTTCTGAGTTAAGAAGGACATCTGTATCTTTGTAGTGACTGGGTGTATTGAGACACCATCCAAAGTGTAATTAATAACTTCACTACGCTCAAAGGTATAATCAATGTCTGCTTTTTTAATGTGAGGCATTGGAAAACCTCCATGGTCTTTGTGGTTGAATCCGTGTTTGAAATTCACCATCATTTTAAACACTACTAAACACCATTTTTGCAACTAATGTGACTTGTTAAGCAATATTTTTCTCCTGAACCTATTTAGGCATGCCATAACAAAGGGGTTGAATACTGACTCAAGACATTTCAGCTTTTCATTTGTAAAAATTAACATAATTCAATTTTTACATTATGGGTTATTGTGTGTAGACCAGTGACAAAACATCTCAATTTAATACATTTTAAATTCAGGTTGTAACACAACAATATGTGGAAGAAGTCAAGGGGTGTGAATACTTTCTGAAGGTATTGTACATAAAAGGCCAGAGGGTGAATTAAATCACGCTGTCGCAGCCCTGTCAAGATTGAAATTCAGCAGGAAGGTTTATTATGACCATAAAAAGAGGGATCTGTTGTCACTGACAGAAGACTATGGAGGATCTTCACGCGAGACAGGGAGTGGAAGAACATGAAGTGATGTCAGGAGACCACACACACCCTCCAATGACACTGTCTTCCCAAACTCCACATTAAACCACATGACAGGAGATAGATGACAGCGATAAAAATGACAAGAAAAATAACATTTAACTATTGATTCATGCATTCTAAACAGTCATCTGAATATGAAAAAGTAAACGGATAAACTGCTTAATGGCATTGTGAGGGATAGTTTGACAGTTGTATTTTGTCAAAACCAGGCCATTCAAATTGGAAATGTTTCAAACCCTCATCATCAAAGGGTTTCTAACAGAACATTGTTGGTCATTACAAACAGGAAGTGAAATGTAAGTACAAATGAATGTTTAATGAGAACAGAACTTCACCATCAAAGAGCTCATTTCAAACATCTGTTCTTTAATTACGGTTCAAAAGGTCCAGACAAACAAAATGCTTTTATTTCCTTTGCGAAACAGAAATATAGGAATCATACAACTGAAAACATTTAGACTGAGCATTGATTGAATTCACAAAAAGGCAAAATCATTGAAAACCATTATGAAAACCCTTGTAAAAAGAACAACGGTTGAACTTCTGCAACACAGTGAATTAAAGGTACTACATGTAACAACTCAACAACGAACCGTCTCTTGTCAATTTGACTGGGACCAGCAAATCTCTTGTCAAATTGACTGGGGCCAGCAAATCTCTTGTTGTCAAATTGACTGGGGCCAGCAAATCTCTTCTCAAATTGACTGGGGTCAGCAAGTCTCTTGTCGTCAAATTGACTGGGGCCAGCAAATCTCTTCTCAAAATGACTGGGGCCAGCAAATCTCTTGTTGTCAAATTGACTGGGGCCAGCAAATCTCTCGTTGTCAAATTGACTGGGGCCAGCAAATCTCTCGTTGTCAAATTGACTGAGGCCAGCAAATCTCTTGTCAAATTGACTGGTCTATGGTCGAATTGACAAGAGATTTGCTAGCCTCAGTCAATTAGACAGTGCTGAGCATTTAACCAACATTTCAGTTTTTAAACAACTTATTGACTAACCTTGGTTCAATTATTTGAATTCCATTTTGTTCCGTTTTTTTTTCCTGTGAGCTCAATGGGCAATTTATCTAGAGATAAATCGGATCAAGCCCGAACTGTGCAATGTAGGAGGGAGTTGTAGTTTCCAACAGGCCAATATTCTACATAGTTTGGCGCAGCAGTAATTAACTACAATGACCATAATCCATTGCATGCCTACTTGTCCGGTCTGTGTGAGGCATACACAGAGGGAGAGAAAAGAGACAGAAGAACGCATGATAGAGAGCAGTTGTGTGAGGTATCTCTACCTGAAAATACATGATCTAAGTGAAGCTGCTACTCTCTGTTATTATCTATGCATAAGTCACTTTAATAAATTGTACCCACATGTATATATTACCTCAATTACCTCGACTAACCGGTGCCCCCGCACATCGACTCTGTACCGGTACCCCCTGTATATAGCCTCGCTATTGTTGTTTTACTGCTGCTCTTTAATTATTTGTTACTTCTATTTCTTATTTTTTTAGGTATTTTTCTTAAAACTGCATTGTTGGTTAAGGGCTTGTAAGTAAGCATTTCACTGTAAGGTCTACAACGGTTGTATTCAGCGCATGTGACAAAATTTGTATTGGTATCAGCAATCATAAAACGTATTTTACAGCCTGAAATCGAACCAGGGTCTGTAATGACGCCTCTGGCACTGAGATGCAGTGCCTTAGACTGCTGCGCCACTCAGGAGCCATAAAAGTGCCTGATTTACTTTGAAGAATCACTAAAAATAGTGATTTTGTCAGACAGCAGATCTATATAGAGGAGATGACTTGGAATGAAATAGTCATCAAATAGAACTAATGTAATATACTGATCTATTTTATTAAAGTAATGTGAATAAATGATCGTTAAAAGATTATATGCAGTAATGGCAGTCTACCATCATGGGACTTTTAATCATTGTTTAATTCTGTGTTACAGCATTCAACCCACATAATGCATTTGTTTAAAAAATTTGCGAAACCTAACCAACCTCAAAAAGCCAAAAAAAAACACTCAGAACTAATTTGACAAGAGCCAGTCCATCTTTTGTTGGCCAATAAGAAGGTTGCACCATTAGAATGCAATTGTGTGGGCCCAATAAAAAAAATATTGTGAAACACTATCATTCCACTATTAAATGTTGATATATTAAGGAAATGTTCTGAAATTACAATGTCAATATTACATATAGCTCCTTTAATAATCGCAAAACTGTCTCAAAGTCACAAAGACGAGGCGAACGCACACTTTAGAAGACAAGGATATCCCAGTTTATTTTGAGGAGACACATTGGTTGTCATTTAATTTAAGTGGCTTACATGCAGATCTTATCTGACAGGCTGCTTAAAACAAAGACGTGCCAGGAAAAACAACAGTCAACAAATTAATGGAAACAATAACCCCGGGAAAAAGGCACATTTCACAACTCCAAAAAAAAAGTCAGACAACATACACTGACACACACAAACATACACACACAGACAAACACTCTCAGAAACAGTTAATACTCGCTTGAAATCTTACTTCCCCAACCCAGTTCAAAACATATTGCACATTTGTAGTGAAAAGAAGATGAGGAAAAAGAAGAAGAGGAGTAACTATCCCACCCATCACAATCTGGAAGCCTTAAAGGAACAACTGACTACTGGCTATAGTATTTTGGAAGGAGCTGCATGCAGAAATGTAATGTTTACTATAATTACCAGAAGGAACCCAAGATTGAAGAGAAGGAACCCAAGATTGAGAGAAGCAGTGTTACAGAAATAGTCAGCACTCTTTTTCAGGCATAACACACACAATACCAACAACATGCCGAGGTCTCTCATTCAATAGTCCTCAACAATACTGTACTGCCATCAATATGCTACAATGCATGACTATTAGTCTAATGCATTTTAAATAGTGTCAAGCTGTATATATTGATGGGTTAAGAATACCATTGAAGACTGTTAGATAAATACCATACTTATCAACCCTTATAAACATCTTAATGGTAAACCATTTGCAAAAGTCTACGTAACACACACAAAAGGTAAAACCCAAGGCAATTATGTGCAAACTTGTGCAATGTCGCAGGTGCAAACCATGAATAGTAATAAGTATTCCTCTTTTTGACCAGGAGTGTGCTCATGACACACTAACGATACACTTTAGCTATTACTATTACTGTACTACAACCACTTTCATACTAAAAGAAAACCACTACTCTAAATGTGACCGTGTAATATGGAACCCTACACCACAAAAACATGATTTACATTTACAACAATACTGTTTCACTAAGGTATGACTCCTGTAGTTGGGCTCCAAACTTGATGACTATAATGGGACATAATATATATTCTATAGAGCAGAGATATATATAGATATACAGAACCAGAGGACATGACAATGAGGAGACAGAAGCGTATAATGTGGACATTAGCATGAGCAGAGCTCGGGGCGAAGAGGCTGTTCCCATGTCTGGAAGTAAAATCTAATTAGTCGATCAAACTGAGCTACCAGGAAACTGTAATAAAACCTCAAGTAAAGAGCTGACAACAAATCATCCAGCTGGGAAATTCTCGTTACGAGCGAGCGTGAGACAGATGGTCAAAATCAAATCAAACTTTATTTGCCACATGCGCCGAATACAACACGTGTAGACTTTACCGTGAAATGCTTACTTACAAGCCCTTAACAGTGCAGTTCATGGTATGAGAAAACCAGGGATTGCAAAAAGAGATATTATTTTACCTTTATTTAACTAGGCAAGTCAGTTAAGAACAAATTCTTATTTTGAATGATGGCCTATGAACAGTGGGTTAACTGCCTTGTTCAGGGGCAGAACGACAGATTTTTACCTTGTCAGCTCGGGGATTTTACCTTGCAACCTTCCGGTTACAAGTCCAACGCTCTAACCACTAGGCTACCTGCCGGCCCATATATACTGGGACTACTGTAGAGGCGTCTTTGTGGGCACAGTAGGCACCGTACCAGTTGACTCCTGGTGATGTAGCCAACATAAACCTTCCTGTGTCCATCGATAACTTTCTGGGGTCAAAGTTCAACAGAGAGCAGTCGGGTGCAGACATGGAGCTGATGAAGGGCTGATGATTTGGTGGTGAACAGAAAAACATGAGGGTGCTATGTGTACAGAGTTTGAACTCAAGATCAGTCTCCTGATGACCAGAGACTGAGCTCTTCCATCAGGCCCATCAGTCATGGATCTGTCATGGACTAAGGTTCATTGTTCACAGGGAAGACTAGGAGAACTGAGGCAGAGCCACCAGTGAGGAATGTAGAAATGCCAGCCATAATAAACTGATTATCGCAGATTAATTTAGCTTCCCAAGTTCATGTTAAAGCCACATTAAAGTCTCTCTGCATTGCCATTAGCAACAGGAGCGTTGAGTTAGTTGTCAGGTTCTATTTTTCCTCCACTGAGCGCTCTCCATAGTTTTTGCATATTCTGTCTTTAGCCACAACACTGTTTCTGAAGGTCCAGAGGAACACTGACACCTCCCTGCTCTATCCTTCCTTCAGTTGTTATTTTGTACTTAAAATTAGGCATTTGGAAACAAGTTGACCAGCTCTTTGTATATGCTTAAAAACAGTGCTGTTGTGTCGTGCAATGCCTTGCTAATACAGTCTTTGATTGTTCAGCTTGTATTTTCCTACAGAGGGACACTGGAACAGAGTGAACAAGGTCCTCTTCCTTGTGTTCCTACATACAGTAGCAGCTTTCATACAATCACTAGATATTTGGTCCCTTTCCACAAATAGATTACTCTTAAAAAGGGGTGATCTGCAGTTGATATAATTAATAAATGTATGTGCCCATTGATTCTTGAAGAATATAACTTAGAAATGCCTCATCTGCTTAGTTCAACTTTCACAACTCATCAGTACCTATAATATAAGCTTGTTGTACTCCAATGTTGTAAACAAAGTGAATGCACTATATAGCCTCAAAACATGGTTAAAATGATAATTGTGATATCATGGATGGCTAGTCCTTGCATGCATAGCTCTGTCTATGAATTTGATAATGGTTTACATCTCCAGCCCCAACCTCAAGCTTTTTACCGAAACAGGGACTGTTTGTAAACAAAAGTAAATGTAAATTAACACTATACAGCTTTAAAACATTGTTAAAACTATAATTTTGATATCATGGATGGCTAGTCCTTGCATGCATTGTTCTGTCTATGAATTTGATAATGGTTACATTTCTCCAGTCCCATCCTTAAGCTTTTTACTGAAACAGGGGTGGGGAGGGCACTTTATAATTGTTTCAACTGCTGATTACCGCTTTAATTAAAAGGGTTTCCCATGCTACAAGAGCAGCATAAAAAAGGCACACCGTCCGACCTGTACCAAGTTCTGGAAGGCCTCAGGTAGAGAGAATGTAGAAATACAAGACACCCACACAGAGAAACCGGTCTTTCACAGTCAGTCAGTGTCCTCATTTCTTGGTGTCCTCCAGGATGATGTTGGCTGTGACAAACATGAGGCAGAAGGTAGCCCACACCACTACGAACCACACCCAGAAGGTGTGGCGGAACGGGGACCGGTGCTTGTTGACCTCGTCCGTGCCCAGCATAGGAACCAGGTGGCGCCGGCCGTAGTAAACCAGAAGCGCGGGGATGACGTACTGGATGCCCGTGCCAGCGTAGGCGCCCGTGATGCCCACCAGGGACTCCAGGTTGTGGGTGCAGAAGGCCACGATTATGGGCGGCACCAGGGTGATGAGGGGGAAGATGATGCGGTCCACCACCCAGGGGTAGGTGCCCCCGTCGCGGTGGAAGAGGGTCTTCCAGTTGTTGCGCAGCGTGACTGCGATGATGGGGAAGTTGGTGCTGATGGTGAAGACGGGGAAGAGGCCCAGGAAGTAGCGCAGCGCGGGGATGTCCAGCACGTCACAGTTGTCAGTGAAGTTGAGGGTGTACATGTCGTGCAGCAGGGAGCTGTCGAAGCAGAAGATGGCTGTGAAGGAGAGCAGGCCGTAGAAGCCAAGGATGAGGACATAGTCACACACCACCAGGGTTCCCACACGCCTCTTATCAGAGATGGGCGTCACCAGGGAGGGCAGGGAGTGCTGGCACATGAAGGAGTAGACACACACTCCAAACAGGTTTGGCACCCCAGAGATCTGGGCCATACGAGGGTGGCCTTCGCCCCGGCCTTTACCAATACGGATCAGAGCCAGGATAATCATCATGGTGAATGCTGAAAGACACACAGAAAAAAAAATGGGTACTGGAGTTAAGAGATGTGACAACACCAAAACAAGTAGTGTGTGTGTACGACATTTCAAAGGTAACATCAGCTCCCACAGAGGGACTGTTATAGCCTCATGCAGTTTAAATCAAGGCTCCCTTGAGGCTATCTACTAGGAGGAGTTGAAAGGGAAGCTTTTACGGTAAAAGAAAGTTCAAATGTCCTTTCATTTGACAATTTAGACCAAATCAAACCCATATTTTACTTGGTTGCGTGCAAACTAAAACACAATCCTCAGAGTAAAGTATAATATTTAACGTAAAAAGTGAATTAAATTGTGAGCTAAATATTGGCCAAGTCTATAATATACCTACATAATCTCATGACAACTGTAATAGTATTGGCTGACTAAAGAAAATGACATGACGAGGCATTTAAGGATACAGTTAATACAGATTCATTTTTATGACATTCGACTTCGGGTCACCGGGTTCACATTATTGCATATTTCTGATGCCAAATTGTGATCCGGTGCATGCCAACTAGGCAAAGCTACGCACTGCTTAATCCCTGTACGCTTTTGATGGGTTCAGATATTGCAACATCCCCGAGGTCAGATTAGGGCCAAACCCCTGGAATGATCCCTTTATGTAGCCCTCCCCTAATCCACCCCCACCCTTCATTAGAGCACCACTGTTTTTAAAAATACCTTTTCAAGGGCAAGCCTTCTATCACTGCTAATCTGAAAGCGATTAATGTTGACAAGGCAAGATCGTTTAGGCCCTAATGGGCTGTGGGAGAGTGCTGAGCTGGCCAGGACGGACACATAACTCAGCTTCCTCCTCAGTCCTCCATGCTGCTAATGCCTGAGCATGGCCATCCAGGTAGAAACACAAGCCAGCCAGCACCAGTCAGCTGACTGCAGAAACAATATGCAGTCCATCTAGTTATGAACTAACCCCACCAGTATGTGAAGGCTCTCTGACTCTCAGTTCATCCAACCCAAAGTCAGCAGAGGTTGGAGGCTGCGTGGTACAAAAGGTGTCAGCGTCTCCACCTCATACTGTTTGCGCAAAGGCCGTCCCCAAATCGATTGGTGCGACTGCCTCTCTGGCTTTTGGGCTGGGTGTTACTAAATGAGAGCTTTAAGCATGGATGCCAGTCCTGTTAAAGGCTCAGAGTCCTGCCTGCCCCCCCCCCCCAAACCCAATCAGGCCATTAAACTGGGAATTAGTCACAGACGCACTCCACGGCCCACTCCTCAGCTTCCATCACACTCACACGGGGTGACGTTCAGAACGCTTCACTACTCACCCCACTACACCGCACAACTAGTATCCCACTTCAAAACACACAAACACAGCCCTGTGTAGCTATGCAGGTTAGAGTAGAGCAAAAGCTCTCTGGTACTTGCCGGCAATATCTCAGCATCCATCTGGGCCCAATTGCCAGGAGAGGCAACCCATCAGTGTCAGGGGGGAGGATGGATTGGCTCTTTAGATAGGGCCTGAGTGAGGGGCCAGCGGATTACCAATTAATCTGCAGCTACTGGGGCGGCGGGAGGGGGTATAAGGAGGAGACTGGGGAGAGGGGTGCCACCTGCAGCCTCCTCCTCCTTCAAGGTCTCTCACTAGCATCAGGTGAAATTGGGACAGGAGTGTAGACCTCTACTTCAATCCTCCACTGTTTTAGGAGTTTTATACTCTACAGGGCACAGGTGAAATATTCCAGAGCTAGCAAGGTGGAAAGGGGCTGGGAACGTGGAGTTTTAATCTGACCCTATTAATCAGGTACTGTGTGCTTCTGCCGTGGCACTTTAATGTACGTCAGGGGGATGAAATGATTCACTCCAATTACAAGGACAAAATGTTCAGAGGAGGAGATGTGGGGAAAACGACCAATGACAGAGGTAGTAGGATAGCTAACAAGTAGTGGGATTATCCCTTTGGAGAGACCAAGCAGAAATAAGACAAGAGGTGTTAACTAACAGGCTAAATGCAAACATCTTAATTTGACTTAGGTGATTACTTACTCGTCTTGTGCTTTGTGTGGACTTAGTTTGGGGTGGAATCTCAGATAAAGATGCCCAGCAGTGGCCAAAGCCCCAGACCTGTTGAGGATTTAAGCTCAGATATCCATTAAATATTGACTATCTGGCCTACATCCAGTGTCAACATTGGCTCAAGACAGGAGCAGCAGGCCAGAGCAGAATCCTGTTTTAACACAGTCTATGTAGAGAATGGGACAGTGGGCAGTGGACCAGCACTCAAGGACATTGGCAAATAAGAGAAAATAACACCTTCACAACAAGTATAATCCCCAAAGACATCACGTCAAAGCATATGGAAAAACTATGCAGATTATGTCAACACTCAATGTGCTAACATGGGCCACATTGGGACTCAGCTCTGAGAATACAGTATGTACTGTAGTGACATTGTCTTTGTATCTTTATCTGACTGGACATGAGAGACTGTTAGTGGGGATAGTTATCAGCTGTCCCTCTCACTTCAGGCATCGAACACAATGTGCTGTATGACAGTCTGCCTGCTGTACTCTCCCTCTCTCTCCCCGAGAAGTAATGTACATCCGCTGTGTGTGAAACAGCCACCAAAAGGAGCAGTCCCGCTGGTCATGACAGAGGACGGACAGCAGGAGATGCTTCTCCTCTACTCCCTGACATTAACGGTGACAGGCTATACAGGAAGGAACATGGGTGGAGGGCGTTTAATTAACTTCTCAGGGAGCAGCTCCCGAGGTGACGGTTTTGGAGAGCCTGGCGTGCCCAAAGTAAAATGCCTCCCATTCAGGCCCAGAAAATAGGATATGCATATATTTAGTACCATTGGATAGGAAACACTCTGAATTTTCCAAAACTGTTAACCATTTGTCTGTGAGTGAAACAGAACGGATATGGCAGGCAAAACCCCGAGGAATTTCTGTCCTGGAAAAAGTGATTTTGACACATTGCTCATTTGGGAACCCCTCCCTCATGAAAATGACCATATAAGGGCATATGAATGCAGTACACATCGCTTCCTTATGATGTCAACAGCCTCGAGATGGTGTTTCCCTCCATTTTGGATGCTTTAGACCAGAGAAAACGACCNCTTTTTCTAACAAAAGAACCATGGATTGTCTTCGTTGGACACTTAGGATGACCTCAGCAGAAGTTCTTCAACAGGTAATTGATTTGTTTTCGCTGTGAAATGTGTTATGTGTGTGCCACGCTGGCTAATGAATTCATGGCTATGAGAAAGTATGTGAGGTGCTGCCCTCAAACAATCAAATGTAGAGCTTTCGCCGTAAAGCCTTTTTGAAATCTGACAACGCTGTGATATTGCCAAGAAACAGAGCTTTTGATGAGTATGAAACACTTGTATATTGGTGGATTTTTAATAATTCAACTTTGGGATTTTGAATTTGGCGCTTTACATTTTACCTGGTGGTGTCGGGAGTGGGTAGCGACCCACCGCTCCCTGTCTAGTTAAGAGAGTCTTATAGGACGGGATGGGACGCCACGCACGGCTAGTGTACAGATGCTTAACCTTCAACAGAGCAACACCTCTTTTCTCTGCCAGCAAAGCTGAAATGTGAGTTTGTCGTGGTGCAACAAGCACAGTGATTCATCACACTCCCCTCCTGTCCCTCGGTGAGGCCCATGGATGCCTGGAGGAAAATGGCACTGGTATTTATGTTACAGTCTTCTTCATCTTATTATATCTGGCTCTGATGCCGCAGCCCAGTGCCCTCCTCTCGGTAGGGTTTGAACTGTAAAACCCTTGGTGACACGGTCAGTGACTGGCTCCTTTATGAGGGAAGGGCCACGCTTTAAAAAGCTGATAGAGAACTTTGCTCTTTTCCCACCGCACGGCGGCACAGGCTAAGGTTGGGACAAGGAGGCTCGGCGTCACGCCTCAAATTGATAGTGAATGGCAAAAGGGCATGGCGGCTCCGCGGGTATCAACACAGGCTGATCAGACCGGGAGAGTTTGGGGGAAAGATATTTTTATGTCATTTTAACCATGACTTTCAGGTCAGGATGCATCACATGGTATTAGAGTGCAATGACATTGGCAGCAATCTTAGACATGGCTCCATTTTGAGCAGGTATACTGGAGCGGATGAATGGAACCCACCCATATAACTGGTGCTACCTTCTGGGTTATAGATCTGGAAGCCATAGCCAGGTCACAACTTGTAGCTGCTTGACAAACACACGTCTGTGATAGAGAACAAATAGGGTTCAAAGGTAAACAACGATCTGTAAAAAAGCATAGTCGACCCTCTATTGTAGTTCGGTCCTCTAAAGTTGGAGTGACAGAGAATTTCTCTCCTATGGCAGAGAAGTTGGAGTGACAGAATTTCTCTATGGCTCTGATCCCAACTATCATGCTTTAGTGCTCATTAAAGACAAGGCCTCATTTGTCTTACTTAAGGCACTGAACTAACTCCTCTTATCTTTGAAAGAGATTGAAAGTCGATCAGATGAAAGGACTGGACACTAAGTAGAACAAAGAACATTTTGATAATGTACTCATTCATCATTCCTTTGCAACTGGATCATGCTACACGAGATAGGGCAACCATGTGTGGGTTTTATAGTACTTGGTGCAGCCTTTGCTATGAATCTCACTGTTTTATCTGTCTAACGGCGAGGAATAGGAGCAAATCTTTGATCACTAGGAGTGCTTTAGAGGCACGGGGACAGTGTGTCTGGAGAGAAAATCCAACGCAGTTAGTCAGATTACAAGATAACCAGCCATTGGTAATAGCATAGAGCCAGCATTAAATAAGTAATTGCAACATAAATTCACAGCAAATTAAATATTCTTCAACCGCCGTAATGATTTTAAAAAAATTATTACATTCCTTCTTGCGGCCATATTGCTCTCCTCTCTCTAAAGAGCAGTGTCATTGACATCCTGATGGAGTCTACTCTGAAGCACTCGTTTCATCCTCCTGGTAATCCTCAATCAACAATGGACACTCCTTTTTGCCTCTCCATCGATGGACACTCAGGTGAAACTAATTAATTCAGATGGGATGAGCCATTTTCTTTGCAGAGATGATATCTCTGATGATATGGTGATTACCCGGACTTTTACATTAACACTCTCTGCCCTACACGGCTGTCTGTGGGTTGCACTCGTCACACGGCATCGGGGAGGGACTGAGCGCATTGTGTAGGTGTCAAACAGTCATATCACATTCACATAACTGCTACCGGTGATCTATAGCACTTCAATGGAGATGGCAAAGACCTTGTGGGGAATGCTTCAACTTAAATGCCCCCCAGAGGAGGCACTTACAGTTCTATCTCCAGGGGTAGCAAACAAAGCATTTGCGGTTAAGCCAAGGTTGGCCGGCACCCGCAACCCCCCAAGGAGCTGTAGAATACAGTATCTGTGGAAGAGGGACCCCTCTTCAGCTGCTGCCCTCGGACGGGTTTCCTTGACTTCATTAAGGAGCACAAAAGGACCTCAGGTGAGGAGCTTTGAAGCACACCACTGTTCTGATTTTGTGAGTAGTACACTCCCTGTACCAATGCTTTTGCGCTTGATGTGGGAAGAAGAGTCTATAATAACAGTTGACAGGTCAAGGGCTTTTCATGTGCTTTCATCTTTCTGACATATGGGATATTATTCTAGCAAAGGCTTTGACAGTAGAAAGGAACATTACTCTCTACTGGTATACAAACTGGCCTCTTGCTACTTCCATTCCCTAATAGATTAAAATCCAAGCCCAACTCCAGCAGCACTCCTTTGCAGAAATCATCCCATCCTTAATTAAAGGGCAATATGTAGACACATATGTAGACACTGGTATTGTGCTGGAGATAATGAAAATGAGTTTAAAAAGTGGTGGAGTTGCCCTTTAAACGAGGTCTCTCCATGATGAGACCACTTGCTTGAGTCTCAGTGGTAATGAGCAGCTCTGGCAGTTTGCCCGATTTCTAGGTCTGCAGAATCTTTCACTGCAGATGTTTTTTGGTGATATCCTATAATGGCATAGTCTTGGTTATCAGAAGCAGGGGGACAGGACAGCCACGGCGTGTGTGATAGCTGGTGATAATGGCCTGCTTGCCTGGCTACTTCGAGGCAAGCCCCGCGATCAGGGTGCGCAGTACCGCAGCAGGGCTGCCATTTAGCACCCCATACAGCAGCTCAACTCTACAGGGCAGAGCAGAGTTCAACTCCATGACATTATCTACAGTGTTCAAGAAAACATCAATTAGTCCAATCACTCAGCCGTGCCGCTGCAAATTGCACATTAGGCCAAAGATAAGAATTAAAATGCACCTGCATTCATTACCATAAGGCTGAGCTAAGCCACGCTTGAAACGCTGGGATCTCGAAAAAACACATCCGCTTGAGGCTGACTTGAGGTCTGTTTTTTTTTCTTCCCTTCAACTTCTCAACCGCAGACGTTTAAAACCAACAACCTCTTCTGTGCTACTGTATAACAAACTAATAGAAGAGTCAAATGTTTATGTAAATTCAGTGGGTGGTTGCACCAGGTTAGCTAAAACACCCATCCAACAGTAATTAAACATTGTGCAGAATATAAATGTATTTTTTCTTCTGACCATTTCAAATAATTTATTGAGCATAGAAAGCTTGGTTCATGATGAAATGGAAGTACAATGCAGACAAGATATGAATAAAGCAAATTCTCGTCTGCTTCTCTGTCTTCAATATCAAATCCTGTTCAGGTCTGAAATTTTTTTCAAATGCGACAAACGTAAAATGTTCAAAGCAAGTTGTGCATTTGACCTCTAATATTCCTGTCGATCAATGATGAAACCCTGAGAAAGAGTGTAAACTACAACACCAGACTGCGGTTAAAACTACATTCTAGAAGCACTGTGTCTTACATTCTCATTCCTCCCTCACCTCCCTCTCAGAGAAGGAAATGGAGGCGCCGACGACAACACGGTGAGGTGAGCGGGGGACGGAAGTCAACAGTCATGATTAAAGGCTTCGTTATCAGGGTATTGAGCTCCAACTGATCCCGGGCAACACCACAACAGAAGACATCCTACAAGTTTTCCCCTAATCACCTCCTAGAAATTGTGTCCACTATCAAAACAAAGTTCTCATTACAAAATGAAACAACAGACATCAATACTAAACAGGATCAAAGAGAGGTGCCAAAATACAAATAGGGAAAAAAGCTGCCCACATGTATTTCTCTAGATATCAAAATTCAACAGAGATGTGAGTAAAGCGGACCTAGGATCTGAGCTCTGTTTATGTCTTGTTTCTGAAAGAGAAGTGTCAAACTAAGACTTCTACACCTGCATTGCTTGCTGTTTGGGGTTTTAGGCTGGGTTTCTGTACAGCACTTTGTGACATCGGCTGATGTAAAAAGGGCTTTATAAATACATTTGATTGAAGACATATTTTCTATCAGTGTTGACTAGAAGTAATGTTGTGACAAGAAAAGGAATGTTGCAGACCAATCTGGAGTTTTTCTTTAATGCAATTTTCAGGACTTCTGAACTGTGCTGATGTTGGAAAGTTCATGAACGCCCAGCCATATTTCAACATTCCCCGTGAGACGCACTCTACATTAGAGCCTCTCTGGGCAAACTCTTAGGTTCCGCTCAATCAGCCACAAGTAGAGTTCCCTCCTTGACCTTCAAAAACAAATACTACCCTCTCTCTCTGCTTGAAATGGCAATAGGTAGCTGTAATGCTCCCTGGTTACTCCCTAAACCAAGACAATGGGATGGACTGGATAGGGATCCACAGATCACTGTGGGCTGGGGCCTGTGGTTTCAGCTATTCATTTCTCCAGAGAGAGTAACAGCCGTAGCTCATTTCACAGTCTCTTTTCCTATTGAGCCGGAGGTTACTCCACACAGAGCTGGCTGGGGTGGTGGTGTAGTTCACCATGTCTAGAAAAACAAATGTGACAGTGGGAGGACAGTGTTCTCAGAATGCATGATTTCTCCATTCCCAGCATACAGTAGAATCTATATGCCATGGCTGTAAGGGTAATAAATAGCGCCTCGGAGGCTCTTCACCTATCCATCCATCCACCCACCCCTGTGGAGACAGAAGCGGGGTGATTAATACTCGTTTACCGAGCCAGGTGCCTTTCCGTCCAATCCTCTCTACTCAATATCAATTAAAGTGCCGGCTCTTAACCCTTCTCCCCGTCACAGGCTTTCACTGGAGGTCTGCTGTCGAGTGCAGATAATGATCCCCCTCTTTCTCTTCACAGTGTGCTGCTAGAGAGGATGGGGACAAGGTAACAAGGCAGCAAGCTTTATCTATTCACATAACTCACCCAATGGAGATGGGTTTCAACAAACAGGCGTGTGAGCACCTACGGGAGTTCATAGAGACTGGGTGCAGTACGTGAGCGATATAGTCATTCAACTAAGAGCCTATGAGGTCATCAGGGCAACAGAACTGTGACATTAAAAGATGGGTCAGTGAATCGAGTATAGTAGGAGGAATAATATACAGGAACACAAATGGGTCTGGAAACACAGCTACACAAATAGTTTCTAATGGCTTCAGCGAAGTGGGACCATGGACTACACATATGGACTACCATGTAAGATGTCCTCAGTGGAGGAAGACAAAAAGTGTGTAGTGAGCTTGGTTGGACAGGGGGGCTCAGCTGAGTGACACTGACAAGGCCACAGGCAGTGAGCAGGGCACAGGGCTCCAACACATCTCCCCTAACATTCCCCACCAACCATCACCCTGCACTCCCCCATAGGGCATCATGGGTGAGTGGAGTGGCAGGCAGGGGAGCCTGGCAACCTGGCCCCTTGTCTAGGGTGAGTAATGAGTATGAAAGAGAAGGGCAATGAGAAAAGAATGGAGATGAAAGTGGCTGAACGGGGGACATAACTACGCAGGTATCAATATCTGGTATCTTAGAAGACAAGAAAGGATCTGATAGTGGTGGAAAGTCATTAAATCTGGCAAATGCAGGTTAATGTAAAAGTGAAGAAAAAGGTGACTAACATGCACTGTCAGTTTTGTAAGACAGTTTGCTATAATGCAGTTCTATTTTAGGGATAACTACATACTGGTTGGCACTAGAATAAAAGGAAAAACTCAGTAGTACTAATTGCTTATTAAAATATATGTGTTGTCAATAGGTGAGAATCCAGTGAAAAATTTGAATAATGTGGTTCGATATTATATGGTTTCAGAGTGACAATCTAAAAACTTATCATACTGTACTACATCAGTGTCATTATCGAAATCATTTGACTGAAAACAAAAAACCCTGTAGAACTTGTTACGAGTTTCAAACATATCTTAAGACATTCTCAGTCTCATAAAAAAAGAAATATTCTTAAACTTGAGGGTTTTGTTTTGTTAGTGACACTTCATTAACATTAATGAGGATCTGTTGTTCATGCTTATTTGGGGGCTTTAAGGTGCAGAGAAGGAATCATAGGATGATTTGAAGATACCTGGTACATGAAGGTGTAAAACCATGGGCCTAATCCAGAAACGTATTCATAGTGCATACTAATGACATTCTTAAAACAAATCATGAATCCCATCATCGTGACAGAAATAAGAGGTTTACTATTAGTTTCATTATATCGTTAAGTTGGTATTAAATTCCTCCCTTGAGACCAAAGCTTTGCTAAGTCACAACCTTTGCCAAGTCATAAATTATGCTACAGTACACGTGCATGCATTCAAGTCCAACAACAGGTCCAATTCAGCAGCTTCAGTGGGTGAAAAGAGTGGAGCTAAATCAGAGTGAGGGGAGGAGTCAGAGGACACGTGATAAAATGGATAACAGGTTAAATGAATCACTCCCGAGTCCCATTTTCTTGCTGCAGGGCAACGATAAAGTACAGCATCTTTAACAGGACAGACAATCAATGCCTTGAGAGCATAACACATCCTCTTTTACCACAAGGCCCTCGAAATGACCACATACATAATCAAAATCGCTTTAATGGGAAATGTTTGAGGAATTGGAAAACATAGGTTACCTCGCAAACATTGAACTGGTGCCAGAGGCTGTAACTTTGAGAGAAGGACAGCTAAAGATTGTACAAATGACCCAATAACAGTCATGGATAAAAAGACCCAGAATACATTCTTTCTGACGATGCATTGGCTCAATAATCAATTATTTGCCTTGAAGTGGTACCCTTTGTGCTGAACCCAAATCAAAATCAAATCAAATTTGATTTGTCACATACACATGGTTAGCAGATGTTAATGTGAGTGTAGCGAAATGCTTGTGCTTCTAGTTCCGACCATGCAGTTGTATACTCGCTCTCTTTAAGTTTATGGCCAGAGCATTATGCCATCAAAAACAAATATATACACTGAACAAAAATATATACGCAACATGTAAAGTGATGGTCACATGTTTCATGAGCAGAAATAAAAGATCCCAAAAATGTCCCATATGCACAAACAGCATATATCGGTAAAACGTTGTGTACAAATTTGTTTACATCCCTGGGGACAATAAAAGGCCACAAAAATGTGCAGTTTTGTCACAGATGTTTTGTCACAATGCCACAGATGTCTCAAGTTGAGGGAGCATGAATTGGCATGCTGACTGCAGTAAATCCTCCAGATCTGTCGCCAGAGAATTTTATGTTAATTTCTCTACCATAAGCTGTCCGTGTATAGAATTTGACAGTACGTCCAACTGGCCTCAGAACCACAGACCATGTGTAACCATGCTAGCCCAGGACCTCCACATCTGGCTTCTTCACCTGCAGATCTTCTGAGACCAGCCACCCAGGCAGCTGATGAAACTGTGGGAATGTCTGCACAAACTGTCAGAAACCGTCTGAGGGAAGCTCATCTGCGTGCTCATCATCCTCACCAGGGTCTTGACCTGACTGCAGTTCAGCATCATAACAGACTTCAGTGGGCAAATGCTCACCTTCGATGGCCACTGGCATGCTGGAGAAGTGTACTCTGTACAGGGCAGATGTGTGGGCGGTTTGCTGATGTCAACATTGTGAACCGAGTGCCCCATGGTGGCGGTGGGGTTATGGTAGGAGCAGGCATAAGCTACAGACAACAAACACAATCACATTTTGAATGCATGAATGAGATACCGTGAAGGTATACCGTGATGCCCATTGTCGTGCCATTCATCTGCCTCCATCACCTCATGTTTTAGCATAATGCACAGCCCCATGTCGCAAGGATCTGTACACAATTCCTGGAAGCTGAAAATGTCCCAGTTCTTCCATGGCCTGCATACTCACCAGACATGACACCCATTGAACATGTTTGGGATGCTCTGGATACGACGTGTACGACAGCATGTTCCAGTTCGCGCAAATATCCAGCAACTTCACACAGCCATTGAAGAGGAGTGGAACAACATTCCACAGGCCGCAATCAACAATCTATGCGAAAGAGATGTGTCGCGCTGCATGAGGCAAATGGTGGTCACACCAGATACTGACTGGTTTTCTGACAACTCCTACATTTCTTTTTTTTTTTTTAAGGTATCTGTGACCAACAAATCCACAGCTGTAGTCCTTGTCATGTGAAGTCCATAGATTAGGGCCTAATGAGTGTCAACTATTTTTTTTTTTTTTAGTTTAGGCTTTTATTTTAATTGACTGATTTCCTTAAACTGTAACTAAGTGAAATCTTTGAAATTCTTGCATTTTGCGTTTATATTTTTGTTCAGTGTATTTATGCGTTACCGAATTGAGTAAAATTTTGCCATTTGCCAGATGTATTTTTTATTGCGCATCTAATTACTCAAGACCTTTGTCAGTGAGCTCTCTCTTTCAGGGTTGGATAGGCTGGTATAGCCAGACAAACAAGCCCTAACAGTTTATCAGCAAATCTAGTACAGACAGATGCTGTTTCTGTGTCAAAATGAGACTAGAGAAACTGTAGAGACAGGGTGGAGAGGCCAGACAGGCTATGTTGCCGCTGTCCTGATAACAGCGCCACATAAATTACCAGAAAACTCTTCAACACGAACTTCAGAGGGCAAAATCAGTTGAATACGTCTTTAGACAGCCACTTGCCTTTTATGAAAAAAATCTAAATAAAAGCAGTACTTAAATTGATCAATTAGGTTAGGTCTCCAGTGTTAATTCCTTGTTGACACCAGAGATTTAGGACTCAAGCATATTCATTTTTCTTCAGCCGTCTGTTCCTCCTAAACTTCGGCCCATAATGTTTTTCTTATAGGATTTAAAACGGTCTCCAACCCTGTGTTTGATAGCTGCATAAACCCCTCAGTTTTCAGTGCCCTATGCTTTGAAGGCAGGCCATCTATCCCCATGCTCCGTGGCACTGGTGCAGTAAGGAAACAAAGAGCTGCCACTGCGGCCATTTTGAATCATTAGCTGGTGCTGTAGAGGCCTGCAGAGGTGACACAGCCAATCAATCACAGGTAGAGCCAGGGGAGGGCGGGGATATAAAAGGGAGTAGGAGGGGTGTAGCCAGAATCCCAGGGTGCTTTGTAGATAGCCAGATAAAGGACAGTGTGTGTTGTTTATGTGCACACAACTGTGTGTGTGTGTGTCTGCCCTTTGTGTTGTTGTAGGTGCCAGTAGTATGCCCACGTGGGTGGCGGGAGAGCCATGATTCAGTAGTGTTGTGATTTTAACAGCAGGTCCAGGACGGGCGGTTTATTTTCGTCCGTCGCCCTGTGAGTGACGGTCCAATCAAGCCTGGGACGGGCTGTCAGGCCTGTCAGGCTGAGGGATGAGAGGAGATGGGAATCAGGACATGGAGCGGGACTGCCGTATGATCGACGGACCCAGGCACAGGAGCCACAGAGACGAGAGGAGAGGGGGAAGGAGAGGAATGAAAGAGGGAGAGGAAGATGAGGACTGCTCCCACCAAGGTTCAGACCATCAGCCAGGTGGAATAAAGTGTTTTTTTTCTAAACATTTGCAACAGTGGCAAAGAGCAATCTGGGAGAAGGCGTGAGACCGTGAACCGGGGATAATGAAGTGTGATATTTAATGGAAGGAAAGACACACCCTCCATCATGCAAACTTGGAAGAGATAATGCACATTAAAGCGCTTCCTAAATAAATACCCATGACAGATTTACCGTTTTGATAAAGTTCCTGGGAATTTCACAGCTTGAATTGCTCTACCTACAAAATAAATTGAGATCCACATTTAATGTGATTATTTGAAGATGCATGCCTCGAGGCTGTCCAGAGAAACCTTTATCAGCCTATGGTGTTTGTATACCTTAAGTAACACGCCCTGACCGGTATTGGTGAGTTTATATCGTAAGATAGGTTACGCTTACCGATCCAGCGCATGAGTGAGGTGAGGATCTGGAGGTATTTGGTCTTCTGAGCATCGAAGAAGACGAAAGGGCCCAACATGACAGTGAAGATGCTCTGTAGAGGGAGAGAGATCATCTTAAAACATTGTAAATCACTTCATACAACATATTCACAAACCAGTGTGTGTTTGGGTTGTGTTTATACTTCCACATTTAAGCTTTACTAAGTCCACAGCATGGGAAATAAATGACAAATGGTACAATTGGATTTTTCCAAGATGAAAATAGAGATAAAACTATGAGAACATGAGGCTATTTATTCCCTTTCCACCCAATATACACCAAGATGCCAAACCCCAAAATAAAAAATGCAAGTTTAAATTCTTTGAAGCCATCATAGTACCGATTTCCTCATAACAAAGATGGGTCTTATCGAGAGCTGCAATCATCAGTGGCATCAGCCCCCTCTCTCTATTCCCCTCTGTCTCTCTCCTCATCTTTCCCCTTCTCTCTGACAATCCAATGTCTGATAGCGGAGATTGAGTGACGTGTGATCTCAAGGCCAGTCACTTCAGTGGCATGTCATCTGAAGAGGAGCCTGCAGGGTAGAACTCACACAGTCAGACACAATAATCTCTAACAGGGCCTGGGGGTGAGAGCTCAATCAGGAGACCAAAGTGGGGACAGAAAGACAGAAAGATACAGATGGAGAAATGTTCCACTCAGAAAACTGATCTGCTCCAGTCACTCTCCATCTCCAGGACCTCTGACCTCTTCCATGAACCTCCCTAACTCCACCCTCCCCCACCCTTCCCTCTGTGCTGTATTTACAGGGTGGGCCCATGGGTTGTGAGGGCAGGACACAGAGGTCAGTGTTGGTGACATAAGTGTGAGACAGGACAGAGAATGTAGACAGCCTCTACCTGCACAAGGATGCCATCCACTGGGGACAGGGAAGGGTACTGTGCTGGCTGAATGCTAATGCCAAGGACGCAACAGAGTGAGACCAGCCGACAGGGAAGGGTGGGACCAGACTCATTTAAGACCTTATTATTTCCAGAATTATGGAGGAGAACTGTGAATCCCACGTATCAGGAGATAAAAGTGCTGAATAGTACTTAATACCAGCTATGGGTGACTGCTACAAATCAGTGCAGAATTCCCAAAAATGTACTACATCTTGTAGCGACGGACATAAATTTGCAATACTCATTAATGTGTAATGGAGGAGGCATTACGGAAAGTGTGGAGTGTCCTGAAGAAAGTTAAGTCGTTAACGGTTGAGTGACAGTGAGACATATTTCAGCGCTGAACGGTCAGCGGTGTCTGGGTCTGTCTCTGTACAGTGGTACGAGACAGTCTAACGTGCCATACTTCATCCTCCGGCCAGACAACAGTCCATCAGAGGCCTGATGATACCTCCCATCCATCTGCCACCAAGTGATGGACTGCTACCACTCTTGGCCTGAGAAGACGTGGTATATGCCATCTCAGAGGTGGGGGATACATGCTTGTCAAGAATAGGGCGGCAGGTAGCCTAGCGGTTAGAGCATTGGACTACTAACCGAAAGGTTGCAAGATCGAATCCCCAAGCTGACAAGGTAAAAATCTGTCATTCTGACCCTGAACAAGGCAGTTAACCCACTGTTTCTAGGCCGTCATTGAAAATAAGAATTTGTTCTTAAATGACTTGCCTAGTTAAATAAAGGTAAAATAAAATAAGAGCCCTCAAGGCTTTACATTGGAGAGAGAGTGTCTACTGGACCGGACGAATACCCATATAAACAGATTCTCCATGAATGTGAAGAGCATGTTAGAACGGGACCTTTTCACTGCCATAGCTGGAGGCAACATATGGTCTCTACAGAAGAGGAGATAGTTCTGTGGATGAGACTCTGGTGTTAAGGCAGTAGTGTGCATGTGGCTGGAGGAGGAGAGCTGAGTGGGTCTGCTATGAAAGAAAGACGTTTTTAAAGCAAACAAAAAAGTAAGAAAACAGGAGATGATGCAAACAACTGTCTATCTCATGAAAGAGAAAAGAAACAGTTATAATTTTAAAACTGTTTTTTTTTATAAGAGTGGGGAGGGATAGTGTTTGTGGGGTGGCTGATGAATTTCACCCTTCTTGTGCAGTCAGCACCACACATGAATCAAGACCCCTCCTCTAACCAATTACAACCTCCCACCACCACAGCCAAACAATAAGGCCTCAGGACACTGGACTGCATTAACCACGGCAGAACAGCCAGAGGAAGGAACACAAAACAATTCGAATAGATAAAGAATACAAACAGCAAAAACAGCTCTGTGCTGTATCTTGATAAGGCTTTGTCGGTGAAGGCCAGCAGTGACTTACAGAAAGTTGGAGAGAGCCTTTCATCTCTGAAAGAGAGAGCAGAGATGGAAGAAACCATTTTGCCAACAAGGTTTTGTGATGGTAATGACAAATGTGATGGGGAATGGGATGGCATCACACTGGCAAGCGATGCCAAGGCCAGGACCGGAAGGGAAGGCTGGCAGAGGGGCCAGGGCTGGAGGCAAGAGAGGCATGGGCTTGTGTACAGTATGGGGAGGAGAGGAACAGAGTTAGTGTGGGCGAGGGGAGAGGGCATCAGGTGCCATGTGCTGTAGGGTGACTCAGACCCAGTGTTGGCAGGGCCTTAGGAGCAGGAGGGCACGGGGGGGGGGCTCAAAGAGAGAGAGAGAGACGGAGGAACAGACAGAGTGACAAGAGGCACTGCTGCAGGAGATAACACTTTCCTAGTCACTCTCCTCAGAACCTAGAACTACACACTCTGCACCATCTTACTATAGGACGGAGGAGGAGCCTAGAGACCGGGACAAGGAGGTGAAAAGGCCAAAAGAAAGCTCATTAAAATAAACGCGGCAAATATAGAGCCGTAGACTGACATTTTTAGAGCTAAAGGAAATGAAGAGGGGCATCTGGAGGTAGTCTGCATGTGGTCAGTGAGTCATGTCACCATAGCTGACAGCACAGGCAGGTCAACACACAAACCTCCTCAACAATGAACTTCACTGAGTCCATAAACCAGGTTTTAGATTGACAGATGATACTTATACCGAGTGCCAGCATATAACACCATTTTGTGATGGTTGGTGGTGTAGCTAGTATGTACACACAGTTGAAGTCAGAAGTTTACATACACTTAGGTTGGAGTCATTAAAACTAGTTTTTCAACCACTCTACAAATGTATTGTTAAACTATAGTTTGGGCAAGTCGGTTAGGACATCTACTTTGTGCATGACAAGTAATTTTTCCAACAATTGTTTGTTTACAGACAGATTATTTCACTGTATCACAATTCCAGTGGGTCAAAAGTTTACATACACTAAATTGACTGTGCCTTTAAACAGCTTGGAAAATTCCTGAAAATTATGTCATGGCTTTAGACGCTAATTGACATCATTTGAGTCAACCTGTGGATGTATTTCAAGGCCTACCTTCAAACTCAGTGCCTCTTTGCTTGACATCATGGGAAAATCAAAAGAAATCAGCCAAGACCTTAGAAAAAAAATTGTAGACCTCCACAATTTCCAAACGCCTGAAGGTACCACGTTCATCTGTACAAACAATAGTATGCAAGTAAAAACACCATGGGACCACGCAGCTGTCATACCGCTCAGGAAGGAGACGCGTTCGGTCTCCTAGAGATGAACGTACTTTGGTGCGAAAAGTGCAAATCAACCCCAGAACAACAGCAAAGGACCTTGTGAAGATGCTGGAGGAAACAGGTACAAAAATATCTATATCCACAGTAAAACAAGTCCTATATTGACATAACCTGAAAGGCCGCTCAGCAAGGAAGAAGCCACTGCTCCAAAACAGCCATAAAAAAGCCAGACTACGGTTTGCAACTGCACATGGGGACAAAGATGGTACTTTTTGGAGAAATGTCCTCTGGTCTGATGAAACAAAAATAGAACTGTTTGACCATAATGACCATCGTTATGTTTGGAGGAAAAAGGGGGAGGCTTGTAAGCCGAAGTGCACCATCCCAACCGTGACGCACGGAGGTGGCAGCATCAAGTTGTGGGGGTGCTTTGCTGCAGGAGGGACTGGTGCACTTCTCAAAATAGATGGCATCATGAGGAAGGGCAATTATGTGGATATATTGAAGCAACATCTCAAGACATCAGTCAGGAAGTTAAAGCTTGGTCGGAAATGGGTCTTCCAAATGGACAATGACCTCAAGCATACTTCCAAAGTTGTGGCAAAATGGCTTAAGGACAACAAAGTCAAGGTATTGGAATGGACATCACAAAGCCCTGACCTCAATCCCATAGAACATTTGTGAGCAGAACTGAAAAAGTGTGTGCGAACAAGGAGGCCTACAAACCTGACTCAGTTACACCAGCTCTGTCAGGAGGAATGGGCCAAAATTCACCCAACTTATTGTGGAAGGCTACCCGAAACGTTTGACCCAAGTTAAACTATTTAAAGGCAATGCTACCAAATACTAATTGAGTGTATGTAAACTTCTGACCCACTGGGAATGTGATGAAAGAAATAAAAGCTGAAATAAGTCATTCTCTCTACTATTATTCTGACATTTCACATTCTTAAAATAAAGTGGTGATCCTAACTGACCTAAGACAGGACATTTTTACTAGGATTAAATGTAAGGAATTGTGAAAAACTGAATTCAAATGTATTTAGCTAATGTGTATGTAAACTTCCGACTTCAACTGTATACACACACACACACACACACACACACACACACACACACACTTGAAAATTGTTGTGACAGGACATATTAACATGGCATGGGGATAATATCAGTCTTCACTAATCAAAGGCTGGTTCATTCATGGCTTCTGACTGAGACTTGAGGACAACCACTAATAAAGCGGTTGGGATTGTGATTCAATTCAAGTTCATTTTGGGCCAGCTATTATCATCCTCAGAACCAATGACAGTGAAAACATGTCCTTTCAAATCCCTAGCCCTCAGCACCATCTGTGTTCAGTGATCTTTCATTTGAAAGGCGGTTCTGCTATTAATAAGGGTTGGTGCAGACGGAGTCAGTGCCCACGGGCCAGCCAAGCACTCAGGTGGACTTATTTAGGACTGTCAAGGAGACACAGGAAGCAAAGCACTCCCTGCCAAGTACGCAAGGGGGAAAAACAAAGGCAATATAGGTAGAGTTCCATGTATAAGGAAGATTGACTGGCACTTGGTTTCAATGCATTTAATTCTACGTTCAAGATGGTCTACTGATTTGTTCATCTCACTCTTCCCCGCGCTGCACTGAAATTGATTTTTGTCTATGCATGTTCTTTCCTGACCCAGAGTGCTTACGTTTTAAGCTTATGCAATAAAAGTATCCATAGTGAGAACAAACCCTGTCATGGAGAAAACATTATTTTCCTTCCCTCTCTTCGCGGTGTGCTGATGATTTTGTTTTGGCAGTGACACCCTCAATCACGACTAGGAGTGTTTCACTTTTGACAACAATGACATTCTTAAGCATCAGCCATTTCTTGCTTCAATATCAGACAACGGTGAGCAATACCAAACCTGCCACAATCACACACTTGAGTGAAACGCAATAAACAATAAGTCAGAGATGAAAACTGCAAAAGTGACCAGGCCGACGACGGATACAAACACTGATTTATTCTATTACCCCGGCTGAAAGGATACACACTCTCTCCACAGACCATTAGAGCACTTCTAGAGGGAAGAGACAACCAAACAGACCCCTAGGGACAATATCCTGTCGGATAACAATGACAGGAGAACATGTAGTAGTTCTGTTTTTGCCATAATAATTAGTCAGTCAACATATGTTTTGTTGCCAGGTAAACACACAGTAAAATTGTGTTTTAAACACAATTCTGGCACTACACACAGACCCTTAATTTAGATGGTGACCAATGTTCCTGCACGCAGCTCCCCAGGACTGCCGCCCACAATTGCCAGCCTGCGCAGAGACGCACAAGGTTGAACTTCACTCATCTTTACTAGTTTGTTTGCCCCAAATGTGTACATAGCCATCTTTGAAAAGCGAATCAGGTAAAGAGCTGTTTATGTCTTGAAGAGGCAGTGTTGTATTTTAAGACAGGCTTGTACAAGCTAAGAAGCCAATAGTGAGGGTAGCATACAGTTTTATCTGATTATTCATTATAATAATGTATGGGCATAATAATACATTTTATTTTGTAAAGTGGTTTCTTGCATTAAACACAATACAGCAACATTTTCAGTTACCTCCTTGTCTGAAGGACAAGTGGCTAAACAGGTTAATGTCAGGTCCTGCATGTTTTCAAAAGTCTCATGGAATGTAGGCTTACAATGAACACCGCATTGGCTGCTACTGTAGGCTGTATCATGGAAATAGCTATTGAAAGCTGTTCTATGTTAAAATGTTATGGGATGCATTTCTCCATTGTTTTTGATGGTAGGCCAATCTTGTAGGGCCTGCATTATGATCAAATAGCCACAGTAGTCTACTTGGCCACTGTTAAAAAAGCGGGTGGCCAGTGTTCACAGTAAAAGCACCGGAAGTTGCACAGAATTTCTACAAGTTTGTGCTCAGCAGACCTAAAATTTGCTCAGTGCTGGAAAAAATGATGGAACATTGATGGTGACCCAGAAAAAGAGAACGCTCAAAAGGACACCATCCGTTTCTCATCATGTCCCAATGTCAGGACCAGAGGGCCTGGAGATCTCCTGCTGCCTCCTCTCTCACATTCTCCATCTCTCTTTTCCATCTCTCTCGCTTTCTCTTCACACAGTAGGTACCTCCAGCAGGCCATCCCAATCCAGACAGCCATGTGGCTACAGTAATGAGCTCCCCAGCCAAGCAGGCCACCTACTGTGCATGGCGGGGAGGTGAGCTCATTCACTGGAGTGCTGGGAATGACTCACCCACCTGTCAGTTCAATCACCATGGGACTAGAGTCACCAAAGTGCTGGAGAAGAAGACTTTCTGGGTTTGGTGCTTTTGTTGAAAATCCAACAGTATGGCTCCTAGCGCCCTCTCAGTTTGGTTATAGAGCTGAGAGATGGTGTGTGATCATGAAATATACTAGTAGTGGTGTGGGAATTACAAATTAAGATCAATCAAACTTAAAAACCCAAATCATTGGGTTGTTTAATCTGCTGGTGTCCATAATCTCTCCAAAGATCATGGTGGAAAAAGTGGCTGACAATCAATGTCAACAAGTAATCACTATTTTATGTGAAAGATTTGTGTATGAGGGAGTCATGTGTATGCAACAGCCTTTGATTAGCTTTGGCTTGCATCATCATTCCATCTTTGAGTCAATCCGTTGGTCTGGTTAATCACTGCATTTGTGAGTATTTCACGTGGGCACTTCAGCCATTACAGTTGGCCCACATAACACATCTCTGATCCATGCACCCATTTCAATAATTAATCACCATATTGGTTACCCCATTCTGGAGGAGTCAGCCAGATACTACCACCACACAGCTGTCTTGGTGCTCTAGGATAGGTTGGTTACTGGGATTGGATTCAAATCATAGAGTACTGCATCACGACTGCTACAAAGCTGTTTGGCATCTTGCTCTTATACTGCTTAGCGTTCTGGCCATTGTGTTATTGCTGGTGTTTGGGTGAGGCGGGGGGGGGGTTAATGGATGAAAACACGGAAGCCAGAGACCACTCATGGGGAATTCTCTACAGTCGTGGTCATGAGAATGCCATGTGGTCATGCAGCCTGGAACACTGTAATCCACCCACCATCAGAACAAGGATTACTCTTCCCAATCCCCACAGTCCCAAGATCCCCAGCCATTTGTTTGAGATGTTAATCTTCATTCCGGACAGATTTCACATGGAAAAACCTACATGGGTGGGCGGGAGATAGGATTCCATTCCATCATTTCTGACTAATGAGGATAAACGATAAAATGCATTAAATAACAATTCAACTGAGGTCACTGGTTTCCTTTCAACTTCCTTGGAAGAAAAAGGGAAAACAAGAGAGGTTGGGTGGATGCGGTTCTACTGATTTATACAGGCACAGTGGAGCGAGGTACCATCTTTTACAATGTGTTTGTTGTGTTTAAGTTATGGAAGACTGCTTGACAGGATATCGGCATCTCGCATGGAAAAATGTGCATGTGCACAAGTGAATGGATAGGCTAACAAGATGGACGACTGCTACAGACCAAACATTCACATATTTGAATAAAATGCCAGGTCCGTTGATTTGCCTTCAACCAAATTCAACCCTAATCAACGCATATTCATTGTTAAATATTCAGACTCCTTTCATTCTCAGAACCATCACTATCTCTACTCTAAAACAAAGGCTTGTTCTGGTGGTGTTTCCTGTGATTCAGAGAGGGAAAGGGTTTGTCCGTTCGGAGTGACTGTACAACTGGAACCATTATTCAGAGGCCAGTGAGAGCAGGTCTGTGATTGCGGCCCTGCAGTGACTGATGGGTGCGAACTGGGAGACCGTCAACGTGTGATGAACACTGAAGCGACAGTCTCTCCCAGCTGGCCACTGACACTCAGAGGAGGGACGTTATACAGCAACAGGAGGAGTGTGAAGGTATGGTGGCGAACACAGAAACTATGATCCACTACTGACAGCACGGGCCCACTGATCTCAGGGATCTAAGTGGGCTCTGCCAAGGCTGTCCATCGCTGGGCTGTTGCTTTCCCTCACTCATAAGTGACACTGATGATGAGCCTCAATAGAATGTATTGAGAATGTGAGAATAAAAAATAGGGTTATTCCCAACTCTGAGCATGCGCTGACCAACTGGCAAGTGTCTTCACTGACATTTTCAACCTCTCCCTGTTGGAGTCTGTAATACCAACATGTTTCAAGCAGACCACCATAGTCCCTGTGCCCAAGAACACCAAGGTAATCTGCCTAAATTACTACTGACCCATAGCACTCAGGTCTGTAGCCATGAAATGCTTTGAAAGGCTGGTCATGGCTCACATCAACACCATCCTCACAGAAACTCTAGACCCACTAATTTGCATACCACACCAAAAGATCCACAGATGATGCAATCTATTGCACTCCACACTGCCCTTTCACACCTGGACAAAAGGAACAACTATGTGAGAATGCTATTCATTGACTACAGCTCAGCGTTCAACACCATGGTGCCCTCAAAGCTCATCACTAAGCTAAGAACCCTGGGACTAAACATCTCCCTCTGCAACAGGATCCTGGACTTCCTGACGGGCCACCCCAAGGTGGTAAGGCTAGGTAACAACACATCCGCCACGCTGAACCTCAACACAGGGGCCCCTCAGGGGTGCGTGCTCAGTCCCCTCCAGTGCTCCCTGTTCACTCATGACTGCACGGCCAGGCACGACTCCAACATCATTAAGTTTGCTGATGACGCAACAGGGGTAGGCCTGATCACCGACAAGACAGCCTATAGGGGGGAGGTCAGAGACCTGACCGTGTGGTGCAAGGACAACAACCTCTCCCTCAACGTGATCCGCAAAGGACTACAGATGGTAGTGCGTACGGCCCAGTACTTCACAGGGGCCAAGCTCTTGCCATCCAGGACCTCTATACCAGGCGGTCCGAGGAAGGCCCTAAAAATTGTCAAAGACTCCAGCCACCCTAGTCATAAACTGTTCTCTCAGAGCGCCAAGTCTAGGTCCAAGAGGCTCCTAAATAGCTTCTACCCCCAAGCCATAAGACTCCTGAACATCTAATCAAATGGCTACCCAGACTATTTGCATTGCCTCCCCCCCGCCACGTTACTGCTACACTCTGTCATTATCTATGCATAGTCACTTTAATAACTCTACCTATGCACATATTACCTCGACACCGGTGCCCCCGCACATTGACTCTGTATCAGAACCCCCTGTATATAGCCTCGCTAAAACTGAATTGTTGGTTAAGGGCTTGTAAGCAAGCATTTCACTGTTGTATTCGGTGCATGTGACAAATACAATTGTATTTTATTTTATTTTATTTTATTCAAAATTAAATAAGGCCAAAAGTCCATCTATCGATCGTCTGCGGAGCAGATGAGACAAAATCTGCTGTTCCTCACATTAATGCTCAGTCAACGACATCAGCTGAGAAGAATGGAGAACAGAGGAATTCAATACAACCAGATATGGGCAGGGCCTGAGCACAAAACAGGCCCAAAACACAGGTCAAAAGTGGACAATGGTTTGGCTGGTACAATGAGGGTTTTGGTGGGTAGCCTATACATTGTATACAGTTGAAGTCAGAAGTTCACATACACTTAGGTTGGTGTCATTAAAACTAGTTTTTCAACCACTCCACAAATGTATAGTTAAACTATAGTTTGGGCAAGTCGGTTAGGACATCTACTTTGTGCATGACACAAGTAATTTTTCCAACAATTATTCACAAACAGATTATTTCACTTATAATTCACTGTATCACAATTCCAGTGGGTCAGAAGATTACATACACTAAGTTGACTGTGCCTTTAAACAGCTTGGAAAATTCCAGAAAACGATGTCATGGCTTTAGACGCTTCTGATAGGCTAATTGACATCATTTGAGTCAATTGGAGGTGTACCTGTGGATGTATTTCAAGGCCTACCTTCAAACTCAGTGCCTCTTTGCTTGACATCATGGGAAAATCAAAAGAAATCAGCCAAGACCTCAGAAAAAAATTGTAGACCTCCAAAAGTCAGGTTCATCCTTGGGAGCAATTTTCAAACACCTGAAGGTACCATGTTCATCTGTACAAACAAGAGTACGCAAGTAAAACACCATGAGACCACGCAGCCATCATACCGCTCAGGAAGGAGATGCGTTCTGTCTCCTAGAGATGAACGTACTTTGGTGCAAAAAGTGCAAATCAATCCCAGAACAACAGCAAAGGACCAGTAAAACAAGTCCTATATCGACATAACCTGAAAGGCCACTCAGCAAGAAAGAAGCCACTGCTCCAAAACCGCCATAAAAAAGCCAGACTACGGTTTGAAACTGCACATGGGGACAAAGATCGTACTTTTTGGAGACATTTCCTCTGGTCTGATGAAACAAAAATAGAACTGTTTGGCCATAATGACCATCGTTACGTTTGGAGGAAAAGGGGGGAGGCTTGCAAGCCGAAGAACACCATCCCAACCGTGAAGCACAGGGGTGGCAGCATCATGTTGTGGGGGTGCTTTGCTGCAGGAGGGACTGGTGCACTTCACAAAAATAGATGGCATCATGAGGAAGGACAATTATGTGGATATATTGAAGCAACATCTCAAGACATCAGTCAGGAAGTTAAAGCTTGGTCGCAAATGGGTCTTCCAAATGGACAATGACCCCAAGCATACTTCCAAAGTTGTGGCAAAATGGCTTAAGGACAACAAAGGCAAGGTATTGAAGTGGCCATCACAAAGCCCTGACCTCAATCCCATAGAAAATTTGTGGGCAGAACTGAAAAAGCGTGTGCGAGCAAGGAGGCCTACAAACCTGACTCAGTTACACCAGCTCTGTCAGGAGGAATGGGCCACAATTCACCCAACTTATTGTGGGAAGCTTGTGGAAGGCTACCCGAAACATTTGACCCAATTTAAAAGCAATGCTACCAAATACTAATTGAGCGTATGTAATGTAAACTTCTGACCTACTTGGAATGTTATGAAATAAATAAAAGCTGAAATAAATCATTCTCTCTACTATTATTCTGACATTTCACATTCTTAAAATAAAGTGGTGATCCTAACTGACCTAAGACAGGACATTTTTACTAGGATTAAATGTCAGGAATTGTGAAAAACTGAGTTGAAATGTATTTGGCTAAGGTGTATGTAAACTTCCGACTTAACTGTATATCATAAACACCATTCAGTATTTGCAGCGAGGGGGAATGTTTTAATTTAAATGTATCAAGTAAAAAAAAAATTCACACCATGAACATTATTTTTTCTTCTAATTAGAAAATGACAGTTCATACCTGCATTCGTGATGAGCAAAAATCGTTTTTTTTATACTGTAGATAGTTACAACAGAGTTTGATTCAGATAGGCCTAAAGTTTTCAATCAGAAGCACGCTTCCCATTGTTGTCACCGTAAAACTGCACACAGACGATCTTCAAAACTGAAACTAAGGGCTCAGACAAGTCAATAGCTTTTGCTGGCCGAGAGTGTTTAGCACCTCTGAACTTAATTTGCGAACTGAGTGCGCACCGATTTTTAGGAACGACCCCAATTAGTTGACTGGTCGATTGTTTGGTCGTTAAGCTGTTGGTCGACCGAGATTGCTTTAGTAGAGAAGTAATAAATATATATTTGCGCCCATCTCAGTGAACTAATCGATAGCGGAGGACTAGACTAAAAGCCAATGTATGCTTGATTTGAAAATGTGGTCGGAGGCTCCATATGGAGTGTGTGAAGAAATTGCAGAACCTCCAGAGGCATGCAGAGGCCAAATCAAGCTCTGTACCACATCACCATGCGCCTCCCAAATTGTTTAACAATGCAGAGGGCTCTGTACAGCTCCGCATTGACATGATTGGTTGATGGTAGGTGGGGGCGGTACATCCTGTATAAAAACAAACTCACTTCCTTGACAACAGCTCTGCACTGCTCCGCGAAGGGCAAGAAGTATGAATGCCCTGACTTCTGCTGGGGCCATTCTTGCCCTGACTTCAGCTGAGACCATATCACCGTAAATGCTTCATGGCCAATGCTGACGACTTATTGACCATGCGCCCAGATGCACAATGCACTTCCCTCTCCAGAATGCACTCTCTCCTGCCAATTTGTGCACATTCATTGATTCATAACTTTGTGTGAATTGTTTACGTTTGACTGTTAGTGTATATCAATTCCCCATTACATACAGTGCATTCGGAAAGTATTCAGACCCCTAGACTTTTTCCACTTTGTTACGTTACAGCCGCCTTCTAAAGTGGATAAAATAGTTTTGTTCCCTCATCAATCTACACACAATACCACATAATGACAAAGCAAAAAATGTTTTTTTTAGAATATTTGGCAAATGTATGAAAAACCTGAAAAAAATCACATTTACATAAGTATTCAGACCCTTTACTCAGAACTTTGTTGAAGCACCTTTGGCAGCAATTACAGCCTTGAGTCTTCTTGGGCATGATGCTACAAGCTTGGCACACCTGTATTTGGGAAGTTTCTCCCATTCATCTGGGCTCTGGCTGGGCCAGAGTCTGGGCTCTGGCTGGGCCACTCCAGGACATTCAGAGACTTGTCCCGAAGCCACTCCAGCATTGTCTTGGCTGTGTGCTTAGGGTCGTTGTCCTGTTGTAAGGTGAACCTTCACCCCAGTGAGGTCCGGAGTGCTCTTGAGAAGGTTTTCATTAAAGGATCTCTGTACTTTGCTCAGTTCATCTTTGTACTTTGCTCCGTGCACAACCTATGCTACTCTTGGTTTGTTTAATTCCATTTACGAGTTCTGTCAATTTAGTCATTGTCTTTTGTTTGGAGCGCTCCTGTCAATGTTGAGTAAGGATGCGCACGCATAGAAGTAGGCTTATAGGCTACCTGGCCGGCACGCAAATGTAGGCATAAAAATGTGCCCACTAGGGATCTGATAGTATTTCTGATTGGCTTAACACACCATCACTAATGAATGACCTGTTGAGCTTCTCAAAGTGATGTTTTCTGTTTTAACATCCATTGATAATTACAATAGTTCCTCAATGCATTTGAAAAATCTTTCCAGCTCTCTCCCTTTCGATAACCACTCAGCGTGAAAGGGAAAAATGTCATGCCCTGATCCAATGGAAAATAAATAAAATAGGCTTCTAATCAGTGCTGGACTTAGGTTCCGGTACTCATTTTAGTTGGTACGGTTTAAATATTATCTAATATTCTATAAGAGGAACAGCTCTCAGCTCCAGTGAGCTCCAGCCCAAGTCAAGCACTGCTTCTTAGCTTACAGCTGTCTGTCCAAAGCTTACTGGCGCAGGAAACTGAGGGCCCAGAATATGTTATACAATGTTGCAAGTTCACTCGCGCAAGCTTTGGGCCGGACCCAAGTTAATAGTTGATACCATGTTTAAAGTTTGTTGCAGACAGGCCATGTGTAGCCAATGTGATTTAAAGGATATATTTTTTTTTTTCTGGATATTTTGCAATGTTTTTATTTAGGGAATTTTTACATAGTTAGCAATGGCAATAGAAGTTACTTTTTTAGGTTTGTATCATTTTCATTTAGATAGAATTTTGATAAACCACATGACAATGATTGAGATTCGTTGAAGATGTTATTATAAATAGAATCGCATGAAAAATGTAGGCATTCCGACATCTACAGCAGGTGGTCCCTAAAACACAGCGTGCTGAACGGTCTGCAGACGAACGCTAGATCCACATTCGGTGCAATGTGTGTGAGCCCCAACTCCTGCAGTCTTCAGAAGAATACATTCCTAGAACTGCATCAAACAACTTGTTTTGATCCCCCCCCCCCCCCCCCCAAAAAAAAGCTATTCTGCTGTACAAACACAAAATACATAAATGACTTGAAGGGATGTTAGGCCTGGGCTCATTCATTATTTCCCCCTCGGTGAGTGTAGGAGAGACACACAGAGACAGAGGCTTTATTGGGTATAAAGGAGAGCTGTATCTTGTGGTAGCAGCAGCCTTGCCATCCCCGTGTGACAAACAGCCATAGACTCATCACTGTCAGATCTCCTCTGCATCAACTGTGGATGCATCACCGGCCCTGCAGGCCCCGAGGTCACTATCAGGCAAGCGTAAACTGAACTGAACACTTCGAAAATAAACAGGGATATAAAACCACCAGAGATTAATAAATAACACTGTCTCTCTCCGTGGACATGGCTTGTGTGTGAAAGTCCACCTAGGGAGGAGGCTTCAGGAAGTCAGTGAGCCAGGCTGGGCTACGGACAGGTTGGAAACCACGTGTTACAGCTGTCCCACAAACACTCAATGACACACCCAGTACACACAGACTTTAACCAGAAGTGAGCTTGCTTCAATAACTGTCTAAAATATGATCTTACAATGCTAAATTAGAAAATTGCAACTTTGACAAGGAACACATTTTGTCTTGATTCCATTAGCTTCACACTCACCAAGGTCAAGCTGATGTCCAGATGTATAAGCCTAATGGTTAGCTCATGGCTAACATCACTGTGAGATGTGTGAAAAGAATAAAAACAACCTCAACACTCATCTTTCTCATACACAGCCCGCTCTCGGTGGAAGTGAGATATACTCAACACAGACACTTTTACTGTTAATGAGGTAGATAACCCAGGAGACAACCATCTAGTCTCTTCACAATTAAAGATGACTGTAATGAGAGGAAGGATGACAGCAGCCAGAGGATGGGACGGGACATGGAGGAGGGGAGGTAAGTGTAGACGGGATATTTTGCCACCTGTCCTCTGCGGCCTGCCTGTGATTATTTAACACATCAGAATTGATCAACAACACTACAGTAATACAGTTGTGCCCAATTCCTCTTCACGCTCTGTAGGAGATGACAGAACACTAATGAAGGAAGTTGACGTAGACGTCAGTAAAATGACTGAGGCAGAAAATCTAAGGAGTTTGACCTGTGGTATTTCAAATGTACACACCACTGTAGGGCTAGCCCACATGAAGACTAAAGCACACATATAGATGCATCTTTATTTATTTCACTGCAGTACTAATAAATCACACTGGCTGGGCTTGTCATGGCCAACTAGTATTTGTCAGGCCAAGACTTTCACAATCTGCCAGAATTCCTAGGTCAGCATACAGTCTCAGGACAGTCTGACAGAGAATCCATGTGTAGGCCTAAACTTTTTAAAAGGCAATCGCTCAACTATTAAGAACCATTTACAGCATGATTAAGCAAGTGATTGCAGTGTTCCACTTGTGTGAGTCTATTTGAGACTAAATGGTGAGAACCACTGAGGTCTCAAATGTATGCCCTCACACACTGCCGCTTTGTTTGAATAACGATGTCACTTGAGGGTTTCCATTAGGAAATGGTTGTGCAGGACATTTGACCGGCAACATTTTTAATTTACCGGACCCATATGCATTGGGTGCGTAACCTGATTAGGGCATCCACACACGGTGCTCAGAGTGACAGAAATCACATTTAGAAGAACATGCATGTCGAGGATGCAACGATATGTTGTTCTTCTAACAGACGTCTGACGTGCACTTTGAACATGTTGGAATAACTATGAGAAGGGCTTACCAAGAAGTTAGGGCACTCAACAACAAAAAAGGCAAAGATTGATTTCTTATTGCTCACTTTAATCCAGCCTGTCCAGTTTACTGAAAAGACATAAAAGTATGGATGAACCTCCTTTATGTCCCATAGCGTCAGGTAACAATAGCCCTGTTGAACACCTACAGTTGAAGTCAGAAGTTTACATACACTTAGGTTGGAGTCATTAAAACTCGTTTTTCAACCACTCCACAAATTTCTTGTAAACAAACTATAGCTTTGGCAAGTTGATTAGGACATATACTTTGTGCATGACACAAGTAATTTTTCCAACAATTGTTTACAGACAGATTATTTCACTTATCTCACTGTATCACAATTCCAGTGGGTCAGAAGTTTACATACACTAAGTTAACTGTGCCTTTAAAAACCTTGGAAAATTCCAGAAAATGATATCATGGCTTTAGAAGCCTATGACAGGCTAATTGACATCATTTGAGTCAATTTGAGGTGTACATGTGGATGTATTTCAAGGCCTACCTTCAAAGTGCCTCTTTGCTTGACATCATGGGAAAATCAGAAGAACTCAGCCAAGCCCTCAGAAAACAAATTGTAGACCTCCACAAGTCTGGTTCATCCTTGCGAGCAATTTCCGAGCTCCTGAAGGTACCACGTTCATCTGTACAAACAATAGTACGCAAGTATAAACACCATGGGACCACGCAGCTGTCATACCGCTCAGGAAGGAGACGCGTTCTGTCTCCTAGAAATGAACGTACTTTGGTGCAAAAAGTGCAAATCAATCCCAGAACAGCAGCAAAGGACCTTGTGAAGATGCTGGAGGAAACAGGTACAAAAGTATCTATATCCACAGTAAAACAAGTCCTATATTGACATAACCTGAAAGGCCGCTCAGCAAGGAAGAAGCCACTGCTCCAAAACCGCCATAAAAAAGCCAGACTACGGTTTGCAACTGCACATGGGGACAAAGATCGTACTTTTTGGAGAAATGTCCTCTGGTCTGATGAAACAAAAATAGAACTGTTTGACCATCGTTATGTTTGGTGGAAAAAGGGGGAGGCTTGCAAGTCGAAGAACACCATCCCAACCGTGAAGAACGGGGGTGGCAGCATCATGTTATGGGGGTGCTTTGCTGCATGAGGGATTGGTTCACTTCACAAAATAGATGGCATCATGAGACAGGACAATTATGTGGATATATTGAAGCAACATCTCAAGACATCAGTCAGGAAGTTAAAGCTTGGTCGCAAATGGGTCTTCCAAATGGACAACGACCCCAAGCATACTTCCAAAGTTGTGGCAAAATGGCTTAAGGACAACAAAGTAAAGGTATTGGAATGGCCATCACAAAGCCCTGACCTCAATCCTATAGAACATTTGTGGGCAGAACTGAAAAAGCATGTGCGAGCACGAAGGCCTACAAACCTGACTTCTTTAATTCGTCCAGCTCCTTTTGGAGGATAAAGTACCATCAGTAATCTTACTCTTCATCTCTAATGTTTAAAGTTGGTCCAATGTAAATGTGACACAGAAAGAAATTGCTAAATAATGCTTTTTAGCCTATTAATTATTGCTTATCAGTCAATAGGTTCAGAGGCTACCAGACGAGCTAAATGCCTTTTATGCTCGCTTCGAGGCTAGAAACACTGAAGCATGCACGAGAGCACTAGCTGTTCTGGATGACTGTCTGATAACGCTCTCGGTAGCCGATGTGAGCAAGACCTTTAAAACAGGTCAACATCTACAAAGCTGCAGGTCCAGATGGATTACTAAGACGTATACTCAAAGCATGCGCGGACCAACTGGCAAGTGTCTTCACTGACATTTTCAACCTCTCCCTGACCGAGTCTATAATACCTACATGTTTTAAGCAGACCACCATAGTCCCTGTGCCCAAGAAAGAGAAGGTAACCTGCCTAAATGATTACCACCCTGTAGCACTTATGCCGGTAGCCATTAAGTGCTTTGAAAGCCTGGTCATGGTCGAGAGTTAGTTCGTTGGTGATGTGGACGCCAAGGAATTTATCATGGTCCAAACACACCAAGACAGTCGTGAAGAGGGCACGACAAAACCTTTTCCCCCCCAGGAGACAAAGGATTTGGTATGGGTCCCCAGATCCTCAAAAAGTGCTACAGCTGCACCATTGAGAGCATCCTGACCAGTTGCATCACTGCCTGGTATGGCAACTGCTCGGCATCTGACCATAAGGCACTACAGAGGGTAGTGCGTACGGCCCAGTACATCACTGGGGCCAAGCTTCCTGCCATCCAGGACCTATATAATAGGCGGTGTCAGAGGAAAGCCCATAAAAAGAATTCTGAGACTCCAGTCACCCAAGTCATAGACTGTTTTTTCTGCTACCGCACAGCAAGCGGTACCAGAACACCAAGTCTAGGACCAAAAGGCTCCTTTACAGCGTCTACCCCCAAGCCATAAGACTGCTGAACAACAGTGGCCACCGGACTATTAAATTGACCCGCCCCCCCCCAATTGTTTTGTACACTGCTGCTACTCGCTGTTTATTATCTATGCATAGTCACTTCACCCCTACCTACATGTACAAATTACCTCAACTAACCTGTACCCCCGCACACTGACTCGGTACCAGTACCCCTGTATATAGCCTCGTTACTGTTATGTTATTGTGTAACTTTTATTTATTTGTTTTACTTTTTTTTTTTACTTTAGTTTATTTGGTAAATATTTTCTTAACTCGTCTTGAACTGCACTGTTGGTTAAGGGATTGTAAATAAAATTTTCACGGTAAGGTCTACACTTGTTGTATTCAGCGCATATGACAAATAAAGTTTGATTTGATAGATATAAGTTAGTAACTTCAGTGATATCACCAAGCCATTACTGAAACAGAAAGAGACTGAAGTAATGAGAGGAAATGAGGATGATTAACTCTATTCTGTCAGATAAGACTGGATTACTCCATTTATCCTAGCTTCAAAACCCTTCTGGTGTTCAGAGTTTCAAGCCTTTGAAGTCTATCAGAGAATGTTGTCGCATACAACAAATCACTGAACAGACATAACAGCGTAAACAAATACTGAACTTGGGTGTGAACTGTAAAGGTCATTCTTAGTTCAACAGAGCAATCGAGGGGCAGATCTAAAGCTCTGCCTTTACACTGGATCTCAAAATTCACTCCACTACTCTCTGGAGAGATGAGAGGATACCAAGGATAACACAATGAGCTATTCCCTACTTTATCATTCACAACTTCCCAGAAATATGGGTTTAGCTTAACCACATCTCCTGAAAAACTGTTACCCAAACAGCCTCTATTTGGGTAGCCACAGTAAATTGGGAACAATTGTCAGTTGTCAAAGTAAACAATGATGAGCATAGCATTCATTTGCTACACTGAACCATTATGACTTCATTTGGGGACCTGGGGTGCAGTTGCCTTCCAGTTGGTTTGCCTAATTAAAATCTCTAATATGCAGTCCGGCTCCTCAAAAGAAACCATTATACACCTAGGTAAAAATAACGAGCAACACCGCAAAAGGGAAGATTTATGACAGGCAGGGGACATATCTGGGAGGAAATTCGAAATGATAATTTAATAGGACCTCGGCTTTTTCACTCTCCCGATCGTTATAACTTTTAGTAGGGGATGTGGGGGATGGGGAGAAGGGGGTGCCATATCGCACAGAGAAGACGGTCTCATTAAATTATGACTATGGAACTTATGAAGAATAAATTAAATAATACATCAACTAAGGGGACTTTTCATGAATATGCTCCATGTCACAGTGTAATTTAAAAAGACAAGCTCTATATGAGGAAGCAGACTGTCCCTTTTTATTTCATGGCTTTGGAGAAGGGCGCAAACGGTTGAACGCCCAGTAGCTGGTCCCCAGGAAGTTGACATGGAGCATGATGACCTCGCTGGGTCATTCTTTCAATAGGAGGCTGGGTCTGGTCAGCCTGACCAGCAGGCCCAGACAAATAAAACAACACACAGCCATACAAGCAATCAGCCCAAGGTCCCAGGGTCTGAATGTAAAAGTCTCTTCAAAACTGTCCCTTTTTAAATGGGAGCCTGTGTTCAGTTTAAGCGGCGGATTCATTTAATGAGAATCACGTTCGTTAGCGTTCAGCCACCCACCGAGCAAGACCCTTACATTATTCTGCAATGTCCTTGTACCAGATAACCAGCTTTTCAAAACAGAAAACAATATTGTACTCAGCATGTAGATTTTCTACTCAAACACGAGGCAGGGACTTTAACAATGTGTTAGACAGGCCAAATACGTCCATTTTATCTTACTCCCCTGAGAAAAGGAAAGAATAAACAATTGACACAGACAATGCCATTAAAAGTAATAGAAAGTAATGGGCTACAATACTCCCTTGTTTTGTTTTCTCAAAACCAATGAGTGAAATAACTTCTCAAATGATGATCGTCTGCAGTCTATAAGCAAAAAGACAGGAGGAAAAACTGAGCTAAATGGACAGGTTGAAGGCAATAATTAAACCATGTATTACCGTGGTTACAAATCACAGGCACACAAGCCACATTGAGTTCTGTAGTGACAGCTGCCAAAGAGATCCTTAAGCACATTTGATGGTGTTAGCTGTTTGTCTCATGTGGCTAACTGCCACTCTTTATGGTAATGTGACAGCAGCACCAGCACAACTCACACACACACAAAAAAAGGTTAACAACTGCACAATCTGCTTGAGTGGAAGCAATATGCTGTAGTTAGCAAACACAGATGGGACAAACTCTTCCTAAACGGGGTAAGTATCGGTTCTAGTCTTTCAAAAGTCTGACTGGATGATCAGTTGGATCCTCAGCCTACATTATTGTTCTGTGACTCAAAGAGCCTGTATCCTCTCTCCTGCGTGACCTCCAAGACCCCCTTGCTAACAGTCCCTCCAGTCCTCTCCCAGTACGGCTGTGTTCCTCTGCAGTGTCCTGATCTGCAGCTCTGATTGGGTTCTGCCTTGTGGTGGTGTGGAGTGGACTCCCCTTGTGTGGTTCCCAGCTCAAACACTTCCCCCTGCTGAGATAATCTCTATTAAACCATCTGCACTGTCATCTCCCTGCAGCTCTGGGATGGCTGCACCACAACAGAGCTGCAGCTACACTACAGCACCCTCGCTCCCTCTCCTCCAAAGTGAAACACCCATTTCCCTGAAACATCTAAAGAAACAATCGCTTTTCACCATACAGACAGAGGCATGAAAAGAAACCCTGGGGTAAAATACTGTACCTGTGTGTATAATCTTGGCTTATCTGTGTCTGTTCTCTCTGTGGGTCCCCGAGTGTGTGAGTGAGTCTGACTAGTTCAAAGGAGTGGATCTAAACAGATGGTTGACACAAAGGTGGCCTCATTTCATGGTGGGTGGCGCCTACTGAGAGAATATTTCAATTCACTGGGAATCCACTCACTTTGAGTGGTCTAATAGACACATCCTTTAATACGCACATACACAAACAGGGAAAGAACGCAGTGTCAGCAAAACCTAATTTTGAGCTGATATACAGTATTGATTTCTCAACCACAATCACTTTCTCAACCACAAGAAAAACATTATCAATATAAAATCAGCCATTTAAATCACAGTTGGGTTATCCAACAGTATATGTATGCATTATGGACCCAGTGGACAGCTAGGCCATTTTTATGCAGTAAAGTCCCAATGGTGTTGCAAATTGCAATTGAAAATCAAAAGGTAAACCTCGCCAGGGAGCAACAACGGCAAAGAGGTTTAATTGAGGTCTCAGGAAATCTCTCTGCTGGGGTTAAGCCAGTCCCCAGAAAGACCCCATTGTTGCACTTTCACACCAAAACATAATCCTTACAATTAAAGCTGCGGTCCAATGTAAAGGGCAGGTCTATGGCTAGGATTCGTCTAGCACAATATGACCTACAACCTTACGCTTGGATATGCATGACTGAGGAAAAGCCCAATCTATGTGAGTGGATAGGTTTTAAGATTTCTCTTAGAGTCTAAAGATAATGTATATTAGTTTTAAGGGAGATTGAAAACAGCCTGGGTACTGGACACGAGAATCAATCAGCAGCAGATCACATCTCACCCAACTGATCTTCGTAGCCTTTTGAAAATGGCAGATTTGGGCACGGATAAATGCCTAAACTGGAACGCAGTGGCTGAAGAGTAACATGCTATACATGACGTCAGAGCTCCGCGCTTCACGTCACTGTAAGGGTTTGACTGACAGCTGTTCTGAACTTACAAGTAGTTGCAGTTACTTACACAAACACACGCACCCCATTAAAATTAAGAGGACTATGTATTTTGGAAGATGACATTTGTTATGTCATACAAGTGAGTACAAATGTGCACTTCACATTTCTATATGATCAAACTCATGCATATGCAATATCAACGTTTATGATCACTATGTTTGATGTACAGTTACAAGATGACATCGCATCATAAACTGGGGTGATCTGAACACAATGAGTCTGAACAGAATTTTCTTTTGTGAAGAAGATTTGCCACGGCACATGCACCTGAATGCACTCATGACTCATTCCAATGCGCACCAAAATTATGACCCATTTCCCTGAATTGCGTTGTGAAAGCCTAACACTGTAAAATCGTACTTTAGAATTTTGTTTGTCATGTTGGCAATATAACAAGCTTTCAAATGACGCCCACCTGACCCAGGCTGTGATTTATAAATTGTCAATTTCTGGACTGCAAAAACAACAGTAATTGTGTGATGGCTGGGATGCAGGATACGACACAGACAGGAGAGGGCAAACAAGCACTTTGTAGTTGAAGACTCATCTTTGAGTAATAAAATTACTTAGGATATGTGCACACTTTGGAGAGGTTTATGGCCACTTGAATACACCAGTTAGTCCGCTCACTCAAACACTTGGAATTATTTGTCTTATGTTGCGCCTACCCCACATTTTCCAGGAATATTCTTATGTTACTGAATATATCTAGAGTATTTTTAGATTTTGTTATGAACAAATGCGATAGAAGTACAATAAATGTAAAATGAGCATAAAATTCAGTGTAATTTTTGCATTCGGTCTTGTGTCAGGTGAACTGTTGTGTCCTCACCTTTGGTCTAATAATTTTCCAATAATCTCCAAACTGTTCCCTTCAATTGCTACCATGATATGCATATCTTTTTCATAATTCTTCTGTCAGAAACATTTCAATTTAGCCCTATCCATATAGGCCAATTCCTACAAGTGTAAAAAGGTTCAGAGGTTTGGCAGACTGTGATGAAGAAAATGCCATGCTCCACTGCATGATACATAGCGTTTTGTGTGGACACCATTGATCTAACAAAAGGTCAGAGCGAACCAAACAGGCCACCCACCGTTCAGCTTCTATGCTGTTATTAGTCCGTCTTGCTATGACAAAACCTGTGTGTTTACAATCAATGTAGTCTGATCTCCGTCTGAAAGGGACTAAATAATGTGAAAGGAACTGACATACAGTACAGCCCAGCACGAGCTGTGTGAAAAGCTTCACGTCCATTGAAGGTTTACAGAATGATAAAACCTTTGATCAGCTGGAATACCTTTTTCATTTCAGTCACAAAGTCACTGAATGAACTGGTATGACTTCTGGTTTCAAAAGAACTCTCAGAGCTGGCCATTGACGATAAGTCAACCTGAAAAATAGTCCAGACACCTCAGGGTAAGGTGTAAGGCTAACCTCCAGGGTAAGGTGTAAGGCTAACCTCCACTGGGCAATCCAGTGAATATTGTTATTGAGTATCACTCATGTCCTCTGCATGCATGCATGTATAATGTGAAAAGTTCATACTATGTGTAGGCACTACCTCTCAATCCTAGAGAGAGTGGTTTGCCAGGCTTAGTGATGGGGAGGGGGGTTGATAATCGATACAGTTTCATACCGGGACATTATTTTTGGACAACATTATATTGATAGATAGATATCTATCTCACACACACATACAGTTGAAGTCGGAAGTTTACATACACCTTAGCCAAATACATTTAAACTCAGTTTTTCACAATTCCTGACATTTAATCCTAGTAAAAATGTCCTGTCTTTGGTCAGTTAGGATCACCACTTTATTTTAAGAATGTAAAATGTCAGAATAATAGTAGAGAGAATGATTTGTTTCAGCTTTTATTTCTTTCATCACATTCCCAGTGGGTCAGAAGTTTACATGCACTCAATTAGTATTTGGTAGCATTGCCTTTAAATTGTTCAACTTGTGTCAAACATTTCAGGTAGCCTTCCACAAGCTTCCCACAATAAGTTGGGTGAATTTTGGCCTATTCCTCCTGACAGAGCTGGTGTATCTGAGTCAGGTTTGTAGGCCTCCTTGCTTGCACACACTTTTTCAGTTCTGCCCACATATTTTCTATGGGATGGAGGTCAGGGCTTTGTGATGGCCACTCAAATACCTTGACTTTGTTGTCCTTAAGCCATTTTGCCACAACTTTGGAAGTATGCTTGAGGTCATTGTCCATTTGGAAGACCCATTTGCGACCAAGCTTTAACTTCCTGACTGATGTCTTGAGATGTTGTTTAAATATATCCACATAATTTTCTTGCCTCATGACGCCATCTATTTTGTGAAGTGCACCAGTGCCTCCTGCAGCAAGGCACCCCCATAACATGATGCTGCCACCCCTGTGCTTCACGGTTGGGATGGCGTTCTTCGGCTTGAAAGCCTCTCCCTTTTTCCTCCAAACATAACGATGGTCATTATGCCCAAACAGTTCTATTTTTGTTTCATCTGACATTTCTTCAAAAAGTATGATCTTTGTCCCCATGTGCAGTTGCAAACCGTAGTCTGGCTTTTTTATGGCGGTTTTGGAGCAGTGGCTTCTTCCTTACTGAGGGGCCTTTCAGGTTATGTCGATATAGGACTCGTTTTACTGTGGATATAGATACTTTAGTACACGTTTCCTCCAGCATCTTCACAGGGTCCTTTGCTGTTGTTCTGGGATTAATTTGCACTTTTCGCACCAAAGTACGTTCATCTCTAGGAGACAGAACGCGTCTCCTTCCTGAGCGGTATGAGGGCTGCGTGGTCCCATGGTGTTTATACTTGCGTACTATTGTTTGTACAGATGAACGTGGTACTTTCAGGCTTTTGGAAATTGCTCCCAAGGATGAACCAGACTTGTTGGAGGTCTACAATTTTTTTTTCTGAGGTCTTGGCTGATTTCTTTAGATTTTCCCATGATGTCAAGCAAAGAGGCACTGAATTTGAAGGTAGGCCTTGAAATACATCCACAGGTACACCTCCAATTGACTCAAATGATGTCAAATAGCCCATCAGAAGCTTTTAAAGCCATGCCATAATTTTCTGAAATTTTCCAAGCTGTTTAAAAACACAGTCAACTTAGTGTATGTAAACTTCTGACCCACTGGAATTGTGATACAGTGAATTTTAAGTGAAATAATCTGTCTGTAAACAATTGTTGGAAAAATTACTTGCGTCATGCACAAAGTAGATGTCCTAACCGACTTGCCAAAACTATAGTTTGTTAACAAGAAATTTGTGGAGTGGTTGAAAAACAATTTTTCAATGACTCCAACCTAAATGTATGTAAACTTCGGACTTTAACTGTATATACATACAGAAATACTTTTTTGTTTTGTAGCATTAGCTAGAGCAAGTCGGCTGTACCCGAGTCAAAACTACGGTATTTTTCATCCTACAGCTTGTTCTCCATATTTTTTTTTATCGTGAGCCAACATGTTTTCAGCACTTATTTCCATGACTGATCAAAATAATTTTCTCATGCTCTCTTGTCTCTCTGCAGCATTATCGAATTGAAATACATATAGAATCACAATACATATCGGCACCTAAGTATCGTGATAACATTGTGAGGTCCCTGGAAATTCCCAGCCCTAGACAGGCTGTGAAGACAGTAGCTTATTCACAATTGTTCAGATAAGCTGAAGAAATCTATTGACAGCGGTTATCAAAATATTCCCTCCTATATAATATACAATCCTTGATTTGGTCAGTGTTTTTCACACCTCTCTCCCCTTCTCTGTGCTGATCCCCAGAGCCTTGTGGGTTTGCTAGTGGAGCAGAACTACTTTTCTGAACTGGGACAGCTGTTCTGTAACATACTAAAAATAACCCACAATCTGTTGTCCAAGCACAACAAACACTGCTGCAACCACTGTGGGGCAACTGTCTGAGGAAAAATGAAAAACGAAATGAGAGATGCACAAGCATAATGTGAGGTACACTATATATACACACAGACACACACAAGAGTATGTGGACACCGCTTCAACTTAGTTGATTTGGCTATTTCAGCCACACCTGTTGCTGAGAGGTGTATAAAATCGAGCACGCAGCCATACAACCTCCATGGACAAACATCGGCAGTAAAATGGCCCGTACTGAAGAGCTCAGTGACTTTCAATGTGGCACCGTCATAGGATGCCACCTTTCCAACAAATCAGTATGTCAAAATTCTGCCCTGTTAGTGCTGCCCTGGTCAACTGTGAGTGCTATTATTGTGAAGTGGAAACGTCTAGGAGCAACAATGACTCAGCCACAAAGTATTAGGCCACACAAGCTCACAGAACGGGACCGCCGAGTGCGCAGACCATGATTTTGGAACGAGCAGGTGTCCACAGTTTTGGTCAAATAAGGGAAAGGGGGATACCTAGTCAGTTGTACAACTGAATGCCTTCAACTGAAATGTGTCTTGTATCTTGTTCTGATAAAGGGACTGGGACATTTAAATCGACCAATGAGATCTAGAATAAGACTAGCTCGTGGCTCAGTTGATGACGATTAGAAATGTCTGGCCGGGCAGATCACTGATCTGTGGGTGGCATCTAGAAAAACCTGGTCTGATGAGGAGGCTGGTGGTCCGGAACACACAATGCCCAGGGTTATGACTTTCAGACCAACACAGTACAGGGCAGGGGGAAAAAAGGACCCCTGGAGAGACCACTCGATCAACTCTACTTCTGTCTGTCTGTGACATTAGCCTGAGTTCTCTATATCATGCTCTCCCTGTCTCTTTCACTCCATCAGTCTCTCTTTCCTTCTCTCTCAAACAGCCACCCACGCGGGGATTACAGCTGTGCGCCGTTATGCTGTAATCAGGCTGCCCTTTAATCTTTCCTCGCTTCCTTTTCTAAACCCTAATAATGCTGTGGCTGGACTAATGTGTCCAACATCAATCCCACTCCCCCGTGGCAGCCAGTGGTGCCCTACACAGTACAGCAGCCCAGGGAGACCAAATACAGACCCAACTGAGGAATTACAGGTTGCATTAGTGCATAGCAGAAAACCACACATTACACATACACATTACACACACTATTGATTATTTAAGATGAATAAGTATGATACACAGAGCAGTTACCACAGTAAAATCCCTTAAGTAAACAGATAATACCATAGCATGGGATTAAAGCCCCTTAACAATGACACCTATAGAACTGGGAGCTACAAATGCCTAGTCAAGGTACAAATGGAGGATTAACTGACAATCTGTTGCCAGGAGAGACCACTCGATTTTGAGGTTAAGAAGATGTGATGGTGAGGAGAGAAATGTGGTTAATGAGGACAGGAGAGAAGGGCCATTAACAGATAGAATGTAATGACCACTGAAACACAGAGAACCTCCTGAACATAGTTCAAAGACCAGCTTCGAGCAATTCCATTGGTATACAACAACTGAGCAGCAACTAACGCTAACATATTGAACGCAGTGTGATTGCTAATGCCTACACCCTCTTAGAGGGTCGAACTAATTGCATAACCAAAACAAAAAAAGTAATTAGGAATTGTAATTATGGTTCTTTTTGCAATGACTTTTTCAAACACTCAAAGAATGGGACGGCATAATATATGAATAGGCTCATTTTAATTCTTTAGCTAAACCATAAAATAATTAAGCATTTCCCAATGCCGTATTGTCAGCCTTTCTGACAACTGTTCCAATGTTTTCCAAAGTCTGATTAAGCATATTATAATAGGAGTCAATACTAAAGCACCCTCTGACTCACTCAGTTCATAAAGAGACTGGCAGTAGGGTGATAAAGGAGATCACTTAGTTTGGAGCTTGAAGCCTTCCAGTGAAATGAGATGGACGTTCTAAAGAAAAAGGAAAATACTGGGCTGCATAATGATTCCAGATGGCAAAGACTCTAGATATTGTGGACATTGTGCCTAGATAGACCCATCATTAGGACGAAGGGCACCTTGGTCTTTGGGGTGGGGCAGAGACGTGTCAGAGGGCATAAGCAGGCATAGCATAGGTAGGAGAGGAGAGGTATTTCCATTGGGCAGGACAGAGCGGTGTATGAAGAGCGGCTGGGCTTAAAAGGAATAGTCAATCAATTATTTAAAGTGATCATTGGCAGTGGTGGGCAGTGGCTAAGGGGCCAGAGCGTTTGACCCAGGCACGTCAAAGACAAAGGGAGGCTGAGGAGCAGGAAGACAGTCCACTCCCTGTGTGCTAACAGAAGCTGATGAATGTTTTATCAAAGCCCAATTATTTATTTAAGGAAGAGTCCACCACGGGAAGAAATCTAATAAGGTTTCATTGAGAAGAAAATGGGAGAAAATACAACTAAGCCCCTAGAAGTCCAAATGCCTGTAAGCAGGAGAGACCAAAACTAATAACAGGAGACAACTTCTTCAAGAAACACCAGAGAAGTTGACTTTCTGTCAGATACAGTCTATTTCTTTTACATATTACCAAGCAGACATCTCAACATCTACTATAATAAGAAGCAATCAGTTAGATAAATTAACAGAAGTGAAATGTCCCTTTCCCTAAAAGGAAACTTTGTGAAACTGCAAGGTAAACAAAAAATACAGGAAGAGATTATAAAATCAGCATAATTTCAATTCGTTGACATGATGTAAGGCTTATCCCAGACGAGATTAAAAAAAACAACAATGCATTTATTGGAGAATTGTTTTGGTATGCTCGTTCTGTTGAAAATGAGTGAGGGTGGAGGGAGGAGTGAGGGTGGATGGAGAACAGTGTGTGTGTGGGGGGGGGGGATACAGGAGGAGATCAGCACATCGATCACTGTCGGCCAGCAAAGTTAAAGCAAAAGTGGAAATCGCAGGAGTTTCGCTCTCTTAAGACTTCAAGGGCACAGACACTTGCTCAGGGCTGCGGGAGGGGAGACGTCAGGGGGAGGCGTGAGAAAGAGACCGAACTGGAAGGGGCTCTCTGGGCTGAGGCTGACACTAACACAGACAGGGGTTGGCACATTGGGGCTCAGTCACGATGGCAGGGGCCGACAGAGAGAGGTGTGGTACACCATGTGTCCTCCAGGAGCCTTTGGGACGGGGGTAGAAGGACAGGGGTAAGGACAGGGGTGAGGAACAGGGGTGCAGTATGTACTCACCAGAAACACCTTGTAGGCGTCTTTCCTGGTGACAGGCCCCCAGCACAAGTCGGTGTCGGCATATTTCACACTGCCAGCACTGCATGAGTGGTTTCCACTAGAGAGAACAGACAGACTGGTGATCATTACAGATCCCTTCATGATCAGATCAAATCAGTCCAAGAATAACATACGACAAGAAATACTAGTTTACAATATTGCAAAAGAACATGAAACAATGATAAAAGATTAAATATGACAGGGCAGAATTACTAAAACTTTGCAGACTTGTCAGTTCCTACTACCTCGGAGCGGTTCGAATATCAGGGAGGTCAGTTCCTACTACCTCGGAGCGGTTCGATTATCAGGGAGGTCAGTTCCTACTACCTCGGAGCGGTTCGATTATCAGGGAGGTCAGTTCCTACTACCTTGGAGCGGTTAGATTATCAGTGAGGTCAGTTCCTACAACCCCTGAGCAGTTCGATTATCAGTAAGAAAAGTATCAGTAAAAGTTATATCACTGCACAAGACTTTACTGAGTTGAAGTGATGATCCAGTCTTCCTGGTGGAAAATTACACATTGTCATTCTGAAGCAATCACAAAACCCTTTCAGTGCTGCCAACAAGGTGCCCCAGACTAAGCATCAATTATGGGACATAATCATTAGAATCTGCCTCTGCCACCGAGAAGTCTGCTGCGGCAAGGCTTTACAAAGAGATACTGCTCTGCGATCTCAATCGCCTGGCTCTCCTCAGTGGCAGACCCAGTCGAGCGGGGAGCTCCGGTCTGTGCCATAGGGTAATTCCTTTTTAAGTGTCGTTTCCGCCTCACATTTTAGCTAGAAAGTTACCACGGGGCTTTTCGACCACGCTGAGTCAGAGAGGGACAAACGTATATTTTTTATGCTATTAGGGTGGTATGTTAATAGAACTTCCTCTGATGTGGTAAGTGGTTCAATTGTAATAGCGAAGTATCTCTATAAATGTTTAAAGATCTCATCCTCACCACATTATGTTCATAAGATACCCCTATTTGGCACTCCCAGGGCTCACTGAACCCTTAAAGTCTAAAGTCATTTTGACAAAATGGGAGCGCTTTAGTTTTTGGGGCGGGGGCCTTTGGTTGAAATTGTACTTTTTGGTACACCATGAGAAAGTGAATCATCTTTCTGTCATAAAGCTACACCAAATTGAATTGTGATCCTGACAGTTATGGTGGTCTCACCAGGACAATAGTTTCTCTAGAGAAGAGCCTCCCTTACATCTGCAGGCTAAGTCATACAGTCTGAGACTGGAACAATATGGAATATGTGATGCTCACCCAGCCCACCGGGCCAGTGGAGGGGACTTGTAATAAAAACCTGTCTGGGAGCCAGTCAACAAAAAGTAAATGCCAAGAGCACTGGTGGGAGGTCAAGAAGGCTAAAGGCCCCCTCATCAGAAAGTTTTACTGAGACAGAAGGTCAGGGAACAACCAAATTGCAGGGACAAAAACGGAACTGAGAGAAAGGGATATGCTTTGTCCTGCCAAAAGTAAATGCTCCAAGTACTTGGGAAAGTCAGCTGCACCCACAGTAGTCATAAAGTTGCTTGAAATAATACCCCCAAATAAGAAACCCATGAATGTAATGAATCAGCAGCAAGCTGGCTGGCTGGTCTTACCAGGCTACTTCCATTAGTGATATGGGTACGGCAGCAGCATAGATGGCCAGGTCTCCATACAGGTAGACTACCATGCAGATGTAGAACATGTTGACACCAACTGAAAGACAAAACCAAAGGGTTAAGACATGAGCAGATTATACCTGGATCTACAAATTAAATGTCATACATTATGTATTTCTAGTGTATATGACTGTGTTATCAATTCATCATATCTCGGAGAAAATCTGCCTACACACATGCAGGGATAGCTTAGCTAACACATTCCTCATCTTTAACAGCCGTCAGATGCATGATTATGAAATATGGTCAATGCAACTTGTGTCAAACTTAAACAGCTAAACGTGCAGTCTCCCTCAGAGGCAATGTCCTCCGTCTTTACACCTCCACTCCTCCATCAATCCCCTGCTTCTCCCTCCGGGATGGCAGCCACAACTGCAGCAGCACATTTCTCCGCTCCTCCGGAAGAATATTAATCACACTAATTAAGAAAGTAATCACTTCATGATGAAAATTCTCCTCATTGCCTCCCCACACCCGCCTCACACTACTGGCCCATCCAAGCTGGCGCAACGAGTGGAGATTGAGAGCTTTCAACAACGGGAGACCGATAGCCATGTTGTGCCAGGCATCCATCATGTGGGAGGCTCCTGCGTCCTACTGGCCCTGGCAGCCAATTCATTATTGACAGGGAAATTAGAGTGTGGAGTCGATAAAAAATCTATAAAAAGTGAGGGGTTTATAGTTTTACAGGGCATAATTGATTAATCTGATCTGAGAGTAAAGGGACGAATGGCAACCTTCTGCTGCCCATCACACAGCCGAGCTGAGGGAAACAAGAAAAGGGATATGGAAGAGGACTAGCTGGTCCAACAGCCAGATAAGCCCATGTAGTTGTAAAAGTTATCACCTGTTTTATGGCAGGGTTGGATGGACACTTACAGTAGACTAAATTATGATATGAAGCTACATTCCAGTTGCTACAGTGTGTTGCTGCAGCCCTGTTTGAGTTAGATGGAGAGTCTAACAGCAGGTAAATTCTGTGGGAAAGGGCGATGACAGCAAACATTTATCTAGCTAGCACCACCACTCATCTTACCTCCATTGAGGATAATGTGGTGCTAAAGTACTGTGGGAGAGGGAACCAAAGGGCACTTTGGTAGCCAGGACCACCTGATCACATCATTGTGCAGTGGTGCACTGAGGTCATAAAACAAAATACATTTAAATAAAAATAAACACTGATAACTCAAGATGCCAGTGTGTGTGATTACACTATACTGTACCTATCAGTATTGATCTGCACACTGATTACAGTATGAACGTATCTCATCACAGGTTGGTGGGGGGGACTTGATTTTCACCTCCTCTTCGACAACCCCACTTTCAGAGGTTAGCACTGTACAGTACTCTACCATTCCTGCATGTCTCCATCTGGCCCTACAGAAAGGAAAGCAAGCCTGTTAGAGCCTTTGCCTCAGATAGGGGGAATCAGGGCTGCCTGTGCTGCCCCTGTCAGTGAGCGATAGCTAGGTGAGGACCCAGCATGACCAAGAGGATGCTGCCCTGCCAGGCTCTGTCACTAATACCTCCCCATTACCCACGGCCAGAAGCTCACACGCTGCTGCAAATGACCTAGGAGCTCCACTCAGTCCCCCAGCGGCGTGGACACACGTCACTATCCATCACCCCACTGTTGCAGACTGACAGAGGCCTTGATAGCCTCTCTAGCTGGGTCTGGAGGAGGAAGGAGTGGCTCCCAGAAAAAGAGGTTTGTCAGGAAGTTGCTTCCATCCAACATCCACAGCCATTTTGTTGAATGCCAACCACGCTGGAAGCCACAGCTGTACTGGGCTCCGCTCTGCTGTTGTGGAGCTTCACCAGGCAGGAATGTGACCACGAGAGCCTGACAACTAAAGGCGGTTTGTTGGATGCAACAGAAATTACTTTTCTTAGGTTTGATTTTGAAACCCCAATGGGCTTTTATTGAGTGAGATGTATTCTTTGTGCTAAAACTTGGGGAATTGATCTGGATCTTGGGGTAATCATAGAGTTGAGCAGTAATAGCAGCAGGCCCTCTGAAAAGGAAAGTGCATCCTTTATGTTCATATACAAAAGAGACATGAAAACTATTTTAGTTGAGGCTTATGTAATTGGGGTGGTGGGGGGGGGGGAATGGCTGACATAAACATGTCCATTTATCTTCTTAGTGGCAGCGCTGCTCCCCATTTTCCTTTTGTCAGTGCCCCTCATAGCGTACAAGTATGACATTTAAGAAAAGTCATTCAAGTATAGAAAATGTATGCATCGGTGTTAGGTACTCATTAAAGCTGGGGTCTGTAATAAAGGAGACTGGATTAGTATTCCCCTCCATGGTCTCTATAAGTCAAGGGTATAGGGTGGTGCATGTTAAAGAGCCTGTACCTTCTCCCTCTGTTTGCACACCATCCATATCCCCATACATCACTTCTACTGCCTTTTCTACCAAGAGGGACGGTGGGCTGAGATGGGCGCAGGAGCCTCCTTTCTGATATTAGCCAAAGTCGTCTTCTAATCAACTTGCAAATTGTGGATGGGGAAGGTTACAGTAACACTGCACGCACTCTCCTCGCTGCTCCGCTGGTAAACCAGCCTCCATCAAAATTCCTGTCAGTTCCGGCGGGGCCGATACCCATGGCCTTATTCCAAGCTTGCTCTGCTGTTATGACAATTTTAGCTCAGGAGGAAGTCGAATGCCCTTTCATAGTGATTATTTTTCAATTACATGAAGTGGGAAGGAGAAGAAGAAAAAAAAACATTGAAAGAAAGTATTCCCCCACACATCCACACCGAATCTGCATCTGCGCAGCATGTGAAAAACTGCCTAGCATGTGAAAAACTGCCTTTCCTGCCAGTGGTGCCCAGTGCGGTCGAACAGTCCCATCAATAACCAGAACCGGCCCGAGGTATTCAGGATTCAAGTGGCCAGCTGATTGGCTTTGTGAGCTGCCCTTCCCCAACGCAGGCATCAGCCCTTCACTGACACAACCAAACTGGCCCATTAACTCCAACAACACATTCAACAACACCACTATCCAATCCCTTAACAACAAAAACAAGAGATTTTGTTTTAATGCCTGACAGCTTTACCACACCAGTAAAACTCCCTGATCAGTCATATCACTAATCTTATATTACCTCCCAGCACTAATTACACAAAGAAGAGTTCATATCAGCGGAGATCTGGGTAGAGACAAACGAGACTTCCATTATGCTGGAGCGCCATTGAGACAAAGAGCTGCATCTCTCACTCCTTTCTCATGCTCGCTGGGCCCAGTGCCCATCTAATTCATTTCTGATTAGAGTCACTGGGCAGCACTCCCACATCACACAGAGAGATAGAGGGGACTCTTATCTCTGCCACCGATCGATACTTCCTCGTGGCGCCTCACCCTCACCCGAGGACAACGCCACACCACACACACTCCACACACACAGGGAGAGGTCATCACCAAAGAGTGTTTTAACACATCAACTTTAATAGGGCTGAGAGAAAGAGGAAAGAAGAGACTGCAAGGGAACAACACGCTGCTTCTCTTAACAGCATGTTGCATGCCTGCCTGGCTTTGTGTGAGTCAGTGCAGCATTTTGTGTGTGTGTGTGTGAGTGTGCCAAGTGCACCACCTAGTGGCCAGAGCCGGATCACACACAGATGACATTGTCAGAGTGGAGCAGAACGGTTTGACCTTTTTCTGGTCTTTTTATCATCAGAGATGACAAAAGCGATGCTGTTGAAGTATTGGCGCTGCAGGTACGTATGCTGCAGATGGTTGACTCACCTACCTGGTTAATACTACTTGAGAAACAGGCCCACCTGCCAGCAGAGGAGGAGAGGGTGGGGAGGGGGTAGTGAGCGGGCCCAGCACACCGAGGAGTGTCTACTCTGACGTAGGTGAGTAATGGAAATCAGCAAGGTTGTTCTGTTTCTGGTTCAAGGTGAACATGATGCTGCTTTCAATTAGCTCATCACTCAGGCTGCTGAGGCTTTAACATGTTCACCGCCTATGGTACAGCCTGCAGGAGGCCCACACACAGCTGGGGAGACTAAAACAGCAGCAGTGTGATGGGGGAAATACAACCATTTAGTCATATACACTGAGGGTACTAAACATTATGAACACCAGCTGTTTCCATGAGACTGACCAGGTGAAAGCTATGATCCCTTATTGATGTCACCTGTAAATCCACTTCAACCAGTGAAGATGAAGGGGAGGAGACAGGTTAAAGAAGGATTTTCAGGCGCAGCAGGTATGTATCAAGAACTGCAACGCTGCTGGGTTTTTCCCACTCAACAGTTTCCCGTTTGTATCAAGAATGATCCACCACTCAAACAACATCTAGCCAACGGCAGGCCGGGTCATTGATGAAAGAGGACAAAGGAGGCTGACACAAATTGTGCAGCGCAACAGACGGGCTACAGTTAGTCAACTGACAGTCCAGTACAACATTGGTGCCCAAAGACCCATAAAAGAATGCACAACTAGTCATACCTTGACACAAATGGGGTATGGCAGCCAACGACCTTACAGAGTTCCACTTCATTCAGCAAAAAACAAGAAACTGCATTTGCAGTGGGCTAACACTGGAAAATTGGAAAAGCATTGCCTGATCTGAAGAACCCCGGTTCTTGCTGATGGGAGGACTAGGGAATGGAGAAAACCACGAGTACATGCATCCATCATGCCGTGTGCCAACATTGCAGGCTGGTGATGGTTGTGGTAGTGTAATGGTGTGGGGTGTGTTTTCATGGCATACATTGGGCCCCTTGATAGAACATTTGAATGCCACAGGATATCTGAACATTATTGCCAATCAGGTGCATCCCTTCATGGCAGCAGTGTATCCATCTGCAAAATGTATTTTTTCATCAGGATAATACTCAATAGCACAAGGTTAGGATTGTCCAGGAATGGTTCCACGAACATGACAGTGAATTCAGCTTACTGCAGTGGCCTACCCAGTCACCAGATCTCAATCCAATTGAGCATCTGTGGGATGAGATGGAACGAGCTACTAGTAGAGATCTACTACCAGCCAACTTGACACAACTGTGGGAAGCATTGGAGTCAACATGGGCCAGCATCCCTGTGGAATGCTTTCGACACCTTGTAGGGCAAAAGGGGGTGCAACTCATTGTTAGGAAGGTGTTCCTAATGTGTTGTACACTCAGTGTACAATTACACCCAATTAGAGAGCTAGCCTCACTTTTGGAATCTAACAATGATTCCCATTTAAAGGTTAAGAAACTGTCCCCAAATTATCCCACACAACCTTCAAGACTCCTCCATAGTTGTTAGACAAGGGGGACAGGTTTCACTATGCCCTGCACATAGTGGCATGAGCAGCACTTCACTGAATGAGGATAGGCTCTTACCTTTGTTGAAGAACATGGAGGCCATTTGACCCATCTCAACCCTCTCCACAATGTCAAAGTGATCAACGTGTCCTCCTCCTGTTCGCTCTGTGATAATGCATAGACATGAGAACGCAGTGGTGAGTCATTCCAATCGGAGTGATTCTCATTCCTTCTATAAAACATTGACATTAACCAATGACATATGGAGGACACATACAATTTATGATTGATCTGATTATGTCATAATCAATTGAGACCTTCAAAGGAGGGACGACAAAAAAAGAGAATTCTGAATCCTCCACAAGAATCAATGTTTTCACATATATACTACATGGAAGTATGTGGACACCCATCAAATTAGTGGATTTGGCTGTGTGCTCGATTTTAGACACCTGTTAGCACGGCTGAAATAGCCAAATCCACTAATTTGAAGGGTGTCCATTCTCAACGTGGCACCGTCATAGGATGCCACCTTTCCAACAAGTCAGTTTGTCAAATTTCTGCCCTTCTAGAGCTGCCCCGGTCAGCTGTATGTGCTGTTATTGTGAAGTGGAAACGTCTAAGAGCAACAACGGCTTAGCCACGAAGTGGTAGGTCACACAAGATCACAGAACGGGACCGCCGAGTGCTGAAGCTCATAGCACGTAAAAATAGTCTGTTCTTGGTGGCAGAGTTCCAAACTGCTTATGGAGGCAACGTCAGCACAAGAACTGTTTGTCGGGAGCTTCATGAAATGGGTTTCCATGGTCGAGCAGCCGCACACAAGCCTAACATCACCATGCGCAATGCCAAGCGTCGGCTGGAGTGGTGTAAAGCTTGCCGACATTGGACTCTGGAGCAGTGGAAACGCGTTCTCTGGAGTGATGAATCATACTTCACAATCTGGAAGCCAGGTGAACGCTACCTGCCCGAATGCATAGTGTCAACTCTAAAATTTGGTGGAGGAGAAATAATGGTCTGGGGCTGTTTTTCATGGTTCAGTAGTCTAGGCCCCTTAGTTCCAGTGAATGAAATATTGACGCTACAGCATACAATACAATTCTAGACGATTCTGTGCTATGTGGCAACAGTTTGGGGAAGGCCCAATCCTGTTTCAGCAGGACAATGCCCCCAAATGCACAAAGCGTGAGCCATACAGAAATGGTTTGTCGAGATCGGTGTGGAAGAACTTGACTGGCCTGCACAGAGCCCTAACCTCAACCCCATCGAACACCTTTGAGATGAATTGGAATGACGGAGTCAGGCCTAAATACCAAACATCCGTGCTCGACCTCACTAATGCTCATGACTGAATGGAAGCAAGTCCCTGTAACAATGTTCCAACATCTAGTGTAAAGGCTTCCCAAAAGAGTGGAGGGTATTATAGCAGCAAAGGGGGGACCAACTCCACATTAATGCCCATGATTTTGGAATGAGATGTTCGACAAGCAGATGTCCATATACTTTTGGCCAGTGTACCTTATTTTCAACACATTTTTAACACATGACCTTAGCACTGTGTCTAGTCTTTAGGAGGGATGAGGGGAACACTATACTCACGGACTGATAAAATGGGCCTCGTCTCTGGCTCTGATCGTCCCCGGACGAGAACATCATCATCCGAATAATCAGAGGTTGAGTCGCTGTCTTGGACCTGAAAATGAGGGTGATAGAAAGAGGATAACCAGCCTGCCTCCACCCAAAACTGACTTCACTCCTAATCTGCAAGTCCTATTGCTCAGTGCCAACAACAGTCAGTTTACAACCTATTAACACCGTTTTATTTGCTGGACATGTGATGTGGAGGGGAGCAGCATCTGGAAATTCTCTGGAACAGCTGGGGAGGATGAGGGAGCTTTCCCCCTCATATACAATAGATATGAGCGCCTATCTGACACCCTCCCATAACTCTTCATCTACCAAATTCACTACAGATTTATATTAATTAATGCTCAATTACAATTGACATTGAGGATGTCATTATCAGTTGAATTAACAAGAGCAGCTACAGCTGGTTGGGCAGGGTGTGGGAGAGACTAAGAAGTGGGTGGCTCACTGGAAGAGAATATGCCAGCAACAGAAACAAAGCATCTAACATCAAAGTGACAGATGTGGCCTTGGTGTCAAAAGAGAAGATCTATCCTATTTCTCCGTCACATCCGAGAGATGCAGAGTCAGTCTCCTCCCAAATTCAAACTAATACACTTTTGTGGGACTTTCTCAGAAAATGTCAGCCAGTATATCACTTTAAAGGAACAGCTTATTCTTTTTTTATGTGCTTCATTCGAGCGGAAAAATAATGTTCATGGGTAAACATTCCCACTCTGTGTCTCCTTTCTTCCCATTATGTGGGAGGAAATGTTGGAGGAAGACTAAGTGAGCCATGAATCAAGGCCATGAGGTTTGGGGCTCTATCAAAGCCAGACCCATTGTCCTTACGCTCATAACTCCTCCAGTGGAAACCTTGGGCATTAGGCAAAATGACTTGCTGCTTTTCTGTAAAAAAGAAAATTAACTCCACCAGTTCCATCAATCTCTGCACGAGATGACTTTCCCTTAGTATTTAAAATGACTAAAGTAACAATGATTCAAAACTAAATTTCCCCCACAGTGAGTCAGTAGAGGACACTACAAGGCTTGTGTAATCACACATTTGTGGGAGTGGCAAGCGCTCCATTCCCCATATTATTCTTTAATGGTCTATTGAGCACCTTGAGGTTATTCTTCCCGTTAAGGTGTTGAGGTTTAAGGGGTAGTGAACTAGTGAATCTGGGCCTTCACTTGATGAGTAGGGATCACTGGAAAAGACAGTATGAATGAGTGTCGACTATCACTCTTCCTCCATTACTTCCACCTGTTGGTTATTTATATCTGCTAACTCACCTCTTCCTGCTCCCTCCTCTTCCAGCGCAGCTGAGCGTTGGCCGCTGCCATGGCCTCGATCACAAACGTAGTGGTCATGTAACTGATGAAAGTCAAACAAAGTGGGTTCAGAAAAATATATTCAGATCACAGATATATGATGACAAAAGCTAGCCCTGAAGAGTCTACACATATTATATACTGGGCATAACAATTTTATACAAATGTAGAATTGTATGACCCATTGTCAACAACTGTCATAGAATATCATTGTGTTGCATTTGTTGTAGTCTGTGACCTTGCCTAACTCCTCACAATCCTTGGTGATAAAATAGGATCTCTAGATCTCAACCATCTAAAAACAAAGCAATATAAAAACATGAAACTGTTAAAGGCACAGTGTGATTAAATCCACATCAAAGCTCAAGTACTAGCCTCTGATCTGAATCTCTGTGTGTCCACTGTCTCCCCTTTCTCCCCATACACTACCCTAATGAAACACATCCTGCATCATAAACTTCCTCCTGCTGACTGACACGCTGCATCAACTCATCCTGCTCTGGTTGTTCCCTGCTAGATTACAGAGTGGCATCCCATTTGATAGGGAGGGCAATAACTCTCCACTTAGGTGGCTGGGAGGACCTTCGGCGTGGACGATAAGGATTAAATATGGTAAATTGCTCTTGTGCTACAGTGTGCTTAAACTAAAGTGAGAGCTGGGGAAGTGGATGTAAGGCAACAGTTGAGAAAATGAATGGAAAGTCAGTGAGCCTACGAGGAACTCGCCTCATAAACGCCAGGAAGGAGATAAGTGCCAGGCTGACCGCCCAACCTGCTTGGGCAAAGGCCTTGGGCATCGTCAGTGCCCCCGTGCCCACGATCAGATTAAACATGTACACCAAGCCCACCTGCAAAGACACAGAACAAGAAGTAAGACCAAGGGAATGCTCTATTAGAGGGGTGTCGTCTTGGGGGTCCACAAGAGGCCAGTACGTCTGGAAGCTCCATTTCACTGGACAGTATCCTCCCTTCACTTAACGTAACACCACACTCTGGTCAAGGGAGTGACCTTTGAACCCTGGAAATCATGGGACAGTTTAGCACAGGTGTAAAGAAAAACATTTTGACCTCACATTGCCATGTTGCAAAGCACTGGTAAACTGAAGACATTATCTTGATATTATTCAAACACTGTCCTCAGATGTGGATTATTACAGTCCCATCTAGCAGTAAAGACATAGGGCTGACACCGTGACATACAGATAGACCAGTGAACAGAAGGTCAGCTCACTAAAAAGCCTGTATCCCTATCCATTCCTTCAGTCCGTTAATATTTCATCTAGAAAGGGCACTTTAACCACAAGACAACTAGCCTTAAACAGCTGAAGCAGACACAGCCATGCTGATATCAGTCCCTGCAGAAACATGTGACATACCTAGACAGGCCTCACAATAATGCTTTGCTAAGCAGAATTTATGGCTTGGGTCATCAAAGTTCATCAGTGGTAGCCTTTTTCAGTGCCTAAGCATTCCTTCTTCCTCTTTTCAGTGTCCTGACTAGATGAGTAACCACCGCACGTGCGCCCGTAACATTTCTGTTCTACATCACTATTTTATCATTTAAAGACGTATTAAGTTCTTGTTTTTCAAATCAACAAACAAAACATATTGCATATTCACAGACGTGGCAGACATAAATGACATGTTATTAGAATAAAATATCAAACAAACAAATTTGCAGCAGCACTATCAGTAATCGTGTTAGCCATTTCCAGCTTTAACGGAGGCAACAAGTCAATAATTAGCTTTGCAGCACCTTACACTTCCTGTATATACACACACATTTCCTTAAATCAACCCATTCACTCTGTCCAGTTTGAAATATAGTTGAGTAGTGGAGACCAGAGTCTATCAAACCTGGGATGTCTCTTGCAGAGGTCGTAAATTAGATTTTCAAGAGGAAGAATGTCAACAATCTGGTCAAGCCACATTTTAAAATGCTGGGGAGGAATTAGAAGGCCCCAGCAGGAGAATACATTTTTTAGCAAAGTATGTGATAGTCTTAAATTCTCTCTGTCTGGATCAAGAACAAAGTCCTGCTGAACATTAATAAGATAGAAACACGGGCTCATATAAAACTGTACATGCAGTAGTATGTATAGACTACCAGATCTCTCTAACTCCAAAATACATATAAGTTCCACTTTCAGAGGTACATATTTTACAATAAGGAGAAATGTCTGCATTCATTCTATGGAGTCTCACTGGGTTGTAATACAATTTGTACAAAAATGTGTAATTAGATACTTTCATTTTTATATTAGTAGAGGAGCAGCATATCCTGTCGCAAACCTCCGCTCATATCCTGAGAGTATGCCAAAGATGAAAGTTGGCATCACTCAGGGCTTTTGGAGAGTCTGGGTTGTTTACTATAGGCAAGTGAGAGCATACAGTGGGGCAAAAAAGTATTTAGTCAGCCACCAATTGTGCAAGTTCTCCAACTTAAAAAGATGAGAGGCCTGTCATTTTCATCATAGGTACACTTCAACTATGACAGACGAAATGAGAAAAAGAAATCCAGAAAATCACATTGTAGGATTTTTTATTTATTTATTTGCAAATTATGGTGGAAAATAAGTATTTGGTCAATAACAAAAGTTTATCTCAATACTTTGTTATATACCCTTTGTTGGCAATGACAGAGGTCAAACGTTTTCTGTAAGTCTTCACAAGGTTTTCACACAATGTTGCTGGTATTTTGGCCCATTCCTCCATGCAGATCTCCTCTAGAGCAGTGATGTTTTGGGGCTGT